>JAOUZG010016587.1:643677-720360 GCA_026289955.1 Argiope argentata | reverse complement strand
CATTCCATC
Source organism: Argiope argentata (assembly GCA_026289955.1). Taxonomy (NCBI): domain Eukaryota; kingdom Metazoa; phylum Arthropoda; class Arachnida; order Araneae; family Araneidae; genus Argiope; species Argiope argentata. The sequence continues at coordinate 720,351 of JAOUZG010016587.1, read as the reverse complement.
GTATGTAGTGAATTCATGACATTCCATCGTATGTAGTGAATTCATGACATTCCATCGTATGTAGTGAATCCATAGCATTACATGAACCCCCACAGAAAGGGATTATGTTCTATATATATTTCTTTGGTTAACTATGAATAAATACTATACACATTCATAATAATAATTTTGAGTGAATTATAAAATATATTCGAAAAAATGCATAAATTGATGTGAACCATTGAAATTGTTTGCACAGTCAGTGTATATAATATATTCCATTTTATACCATTCACACTTAAAAGCAGATGATTAAAAAAAAACATCCTATTCCGAAACGCGGCAACCGTCCAGAAATATCGCTGTTTTCTAAAGGAATTCTTTCCGAATTGCTATTCTTAGAAAAACTGAAATTTACGATGGAATTCCATGTTGGCGCAATGAGTCTGTTTTTTCGTTAGTTTGTTTGTTGTTGTTGTTGTTTTTTCACTCCGCTTGTGAATTATCCGCATAGATCTATCTCAACGGTAGAAGCATGCCAGATGTCGAAACTAAGTAGAAGAAACTTAAAATTAAAACTTCGGCCTCGATTCAGTATTTCACCCAAGGAGAAATTACGGGATTTATCATGCCATCATTCAGCCATTATCAGTTCTTTTTAGAAAAATTCCATCAAGGGAGCCTGAAGCAAATGTTACGAAAGACATAAAGATACTTAAATGTTTTTTGGATTGCACGCTTGAAAGAAACATTTGCTTTATGTATAACAATAAAAGGCAAGATAAGGCCTTAAAATATTGCATTAAAAGGAATGTCAGGTTTTTAAAAAAAATGGAATTTTTGCATCAAGAGCTCGTGTTGATATACGCATGCTTAAAAAAACATCAGAATATTAAAAAAATAAATATTGCGAAATATTTTATATTTTAAAATTCAAAATAAGCAACGGATGAAATTTCGTAGTTCATATCTATTTCGGGAATTCTATAATTTTTTAAAGATAATAAGTATATTTTAGAGTGTGTTTTTGTTTATGTAATAGAAAATAATTTCCGCACACAAGTACAGAAACACAAAGAAAAAAATTTATATTTTTAGAACGACAATTATAAACAAATTATTAACGAAATAAATGCTTAAAAAATTGATGCATTGAGATGTAATAATAAAATAACTGAAATTCCGGCTTATGTAGTGAAGTAAGTTTTCATTTGTAAATTTTCCTTTTGGTACAAAACTCAAACATAGGATGGAAAAAAACAGAATAAAGGAATGTTTGTCATGTTTCTGTAAATTTCTCTATCTCTGCTCTACAATAGGTTTGCTAACATTAAACACATACATTTGAGAGAAATTTTGAATTAAAAATAAGGATTTGCTCAACCAATCATCTAATGCAATGAGTAAAAAAACCTTTTATGCAATTACACATCTTATATTTATTTTGCTGCTTAAATGAATTCAACTTCAATCATCTCATTCTGAAAAATCCTGAAAACAATTATTATATTAGCTGATGAAAATTCTGAAAAATATTTTTGTACATTCATTTAGAGTGCTCTTAAAAGGCAACAATCGTAAAGAATTTTTATAATTCCTAAACTTTTTCCTCCAGCTCACACATTTTTAAAGTTTAAATACTCAATTATAATATCAAATAACATGTGTGATACATGCCTTAAAATACAAAAAAATATAATTATCTTCAAAGGGCGCTATAAATAAGATATAACACTATTTTTTTAAATATTTATCAGTGAGAATCTATAATTCAAAAGTTTTGTTCCAAAAAGATATTAAATGAATGCCAAATACTAATAACAATAAATACTAAATCATTTGGTAAATTTTTAATAATTAACTGCGTAATATATGCCTAAAAATATTTAAAAAATTATACTTATCTTCAAAGGGCGCAAGAAATAAGATCAAACACTAATTTTGAAAAAATTATCAGTGGGAATTTGTAAATCAAAGTTTTGTTCCAAAAAGATAATATTAGCCGCTTAACAGTTTTACCCGTATGCCGTACGTACATCGATTTATTGAATTTGAATAGTATTAAGCAAAAAATAAACAATTCATAATGATTAAAATTCAATATGAAAATTATTTCGAATACATAGATAAGTCATGTATTCAATGGATTTCCATTTGAAACAAAATAAGAAAATATTTCTAAAATAGAAGGTGTCATCTTATTAGATAGTAAAGAAAATAAAACAGTTAAATTATTAAATAAATGCCAAATACCAATAACAGTAAAACCAAATCATTTGGTAAATTTATAACACCAAATTAACTGTGTAATACATGCCTTAAAATATAAAAAATGGATAATTCTCTTCAAAGGGCGCGAGAAATAAGACATAACACTGATTTGAATTATTTATCAATAGGAATCTATAGTTTAAAGTTTTGTTCTAAAAAATATTGTTTGACTTAAGATTAAGTAAATGTGCTTTTTGGGGAAAAAAATCTATAAAAAAAATTTTTTTAATGAATATTTTACATGAAATAGAGTACAAAAGCACTATGAAATATAATAATATTATTGAAAAACTATAAAGGATTTAGACAGCTGGACAGACTTTTTAAACTAAAAAGCGTATAAAACAAAAGCCTTCTAATTTGAAGTTTGCTAAATGATTTGTGCAAAATTTTGAACATACATATATATATATATAACCTAGTTCCATAACTAAGAAATATGCTAAATTTAAGTGTAATCTTTCAATAATAGTGTTCAATAAATAAATAATACGACATTCTTCTTCTTTTTTTTCTTTTTCGAATTGTGAAGCCCTAAAATTTTCTTTGCCGTAATTCAGTCGAGGTAAATTTTTCGCCTCTTTTTCTGAAAGGAATGATTAAGAACTTAAAAAACAAACAATGCATTCAAAATGATGCTTATTTTGTAATCAATTAATAATTCTTTTAAATTATTTTTTAAATTTAATTTTAAATTAATTAATTAATTTTAATTAAAATTAATAAAATTAAAATAATAATTCTTTTAATAATTTATTTTAAAATTAATAAATCTTTTAAATTATTTGATAATTCAGAAGATTTATCAAATAATTTATTTTGAATAGCATTTATATCAATTTGTTTCCTCATTTAAATTGCTAATAAATAAATTAAGCAATAAATAGTAGTAATAGTAGTTTCAATCTAATATTAATACAGTATAATGAAATTTTTATCATAAAAATTGGTTACAAAATAAGCATCATTTTGAATGCACTGTGTGTTTTAAGTTCTTAATCATTCCTTTCAAAAAGAGAGACGAATTTTTTAAAATTAAAATTTTTAAATTCCAAGTAGAACAAACGATTTGCCGAGAAACAGTCAATCGCCTCTTCGTTGGCTCCTCCCTTGTCGACATCCACCAAGGCATATCTATGATTGTCGACATACACTGGTGAGGGTCCGAATGTACAAGAATATAATGAAATATTCGATCTTTCACCGACGTATTTGGTGTTTGTTGACATTCACCTGTGAAAGTCGACATTCTAAAAAATTTCGGTCTTTCTCGGTAACATATATACACGAAAGATTTTAAATTTTCCTTTTTCAAGAATTTTTTGTGTTTGAGTGTAAAAATTACTGCTCCATTTTTTTATTATTTGATTTGTGATATTTATACCACAAACAAAAGATTTATATTGGGATGTGTATTTCAAATTTTATAATAATCTTGGGATAACCATTTATTATTTTACTCTTTGATAATGTTCATCCTTTCTTTTATTTGAATTCAAAGTTATTTAATTTGAAATGTATTTCAGCAAAGTAAAAAATATAAGAACTTCGTTTCCATAAATATGAATATAAACGTAATTTAAGAAATGAGAGCAACATTTTTTAAGGCCAAAAGACTAATAATTTACTTTGAAATTACCCAAACATTGAAAAAATATCTATATTTCAGCATCTATGCTAGAAACCTTAAATATACTGGTAGATAATCTACAATTATATCGTGTAGATTAGTAGTAGGTTTACGAAAATTTGGCATCAAATACTTTCTTATTTGTAAAAAAATCGGGAAGAAATCCATTAGAAGTTAAAATTCCTACCGAGAAACAAATTAAAATCTTTTGATTCATCAATTAATGCCTCATTTACGAGTTCCAAAAAAATTTACATCCTTCTCATAAACGGTGCTTTGAAAATTCGCTGGTTTCCTGATGCTTTTAAAATATCAGGTGTTAAGAATTTCGATTAACAATGCAAATTCTAAGCAGCAAATCGCACGTCATTAAGAAGAACTCCAAATGCATTATTTCGTCCCATTTGTACCTATCTATCATCTGATGCTTAAGTAAACTATTCCATCAGCCGAAGAGAACAAAAGGGTTTCACTCGAAGGGTTATTATTGTAATTAATACCGCTAGCAATCAATTGGATGTAGGTACGCTGATAATTGAATCTCAAATTACCTGATAAATTGCGCTTAATTAATTGTGACGTAAAAATATTTGAACAATTATTGAGATTTGTGGTTTGATTTAGAATCGCTCTCTTGTTTTTGATGAGGTGGTGTAAATTAACCATGTTTTTACGCATATTAACTCAATTTTTCGCATTTTCTATTTGCTTGTCCTGCAATTACCCTGAGTAATCGGATGATCTTTAATTACTTCGCATTGAAACGCCGTATGTTGAGCAACACATAAGAGATAACGGGCAGCACAATAATGCTTTGAGATCGTGAATTAGAACAAAACAGTTCTACGATCATTTACTAATTACTTTTGCATTTGTATATTTCGTAAGAGACAAAATCTATGGTATTTTTCTTGTTTTAGAATGTAAATTTTTCTCATTTTCTATTAGAATAATGGAACATTTTTCTAATTTGAAGACACAATTACAGACTTCCTATTTGCCATTCCTTTAATAACGTTTAATAATTTAGTACTTCTTTTAAAGCGTATATCGATCTTTCATTATTTAATAAATAGTTTATTTTAAGCATTATTGCAAGTACGTTTGAATCGAATCTTCGATACAATAACACAACAGCCTTTCCTTCTTTTAAATGTTAATTTTATCTTAATTAGATTTAATGTACAGTTATCTTTATTTATCAGCCAATTCATTTTAAACAAAGTTAAAGAATATATTTTCAAAATTTAACAAGAAATTTATTCTTTTCTTCTGAATTTTACTTTCTGGTATGCGAAGCATATCGGAAGTATTTGTAACCTTTAACAAATTCAATTTTGACTAAACTCCACGTTTTAGATCCTTTATTCGAATGAAACATTTTCGACATCATATATGTCTGTCTGTCTGTAAACACCAAAAAGTTTAATATAATTTTTTTTCTTGAACCTTATTTTTAATTTCATGTTTTGAATTTTAAATAATGAAGAACATATTTATTGAAAAAGGATAGGGTCAGAAATATCTAATCTGAATTCACTATTTATAACCAAACAGTATATAATTTACTTATTTCAGAAATTTTATAAGTTACTGAAATTAGAATGTAATATTTTTAATACATTATGTTGCTTCTTTTTAATACAATAAAAATATTATAATATTGAAGCTAGTGTAATAGCTCAAGAGGCACTATTAATAATAATAAATCTGGCTTTTTTAAATAAAAGGAAGAACCTTGGTGTTATATATATATATATATATATATAACAATTTCAAAAAAGGAATATTTTATTATTTTCTATTTTTTTTTAACAAAAGTAATTTTGGAGCAGTAAATTCTTGCACAAAGTAATACTAACAGCTTCTAAGAAGAAATTCTAAGTTTTTCTTTTAATCCTCTACATTGTGCAAAAATATGCATACTAGTTTTTGAAAATGCATACTAGTTTTTCTAATTCAAAGTCTTGATAGACATAGATCATGTGATCGGGCGCTCTGATAAAGCATCTCGTAAAAGATATTGTCCTAGAAGCAATCACTCTAGCTACATGCCATTAAGATAATTTTCTTCCATCAGTCCTAATTCTATTAAATAACTTTAATCAATTAAAGAAATTTCGTCTAAATGACGAATCATATTAGAAGTTGCCTCATTAGAATTGACACAAGTATCATGAGAATCAGACAAAGTTATTTTCAAATCAAATATTCTGAATTGTATGGAAAAGGTCTAGTTATAATACAAAGCAAATAAGTTTCTCACTTTGATTCTTAGTAATGCAGGACTATAAATATAAAGGAGTAGCGTTTTCAAATGTGACATCAAGAGCTTTCAGAAATGATGAATACACAATATTTCTAGAATTCAACACAAAAAAAGGAAAATTCATGATGGATTCCTTTTGGGTTATTTTATTTTCATCCACAATTGTTTTTTGGAAAAAGAATATGTAATACAAGAAACGTATTTAAGAATGAATTAGTGTATTAATGTAAAATATAATCTATTAAGCGAGATTTCAACCGATTATTTCTGTGAATGCGGTGAACGCAAGCTTTAACTCGCGTTAAACATCGACAAGATTTTCTGTCTTTGACTATCTGCATAATTTATTCCAAAATTTCCTTTGTTTCTTATAACTGTCAATAGAAACTTTATTTCATCACTGTCCACTTCCAAAATTATATCAATACTAATTATAGCCTCAATGGTTTTTGTCATTTACAAGAATGCAATCAATTCTACTCATTAGTCCAGAAAAAAAGTGGACATTAAGTATCAGACAGAGACAATTATTAGTTATAAACTGTTCAGTCTATCATCTACTAAAGTCTGTATTATCTTAAACCCTACAAAGAGGTTATGACCTTTGAAATCCCCAAGTAAAATAAATTATGCAGGAAGCTTATATATTAATTTGTCATAATTACGTTGCAAATAAATACTGCAGACTGAAACTAGTGTTAGCCCTTGCTCTTTAATTGAAATAACCTGCAAAGGAGTATGCAATTTGAAAATCATCCTATGATAAAAATTGGAATTCAAGAAGCGAAAGCCTTTAGAATTATATGAACAATTGCCTATATCAATCTTATCAGCATTGAATCCAAATAATCTGATTAGAATGTGACTCCAAGAACGTTTCTTTAAGATAAACAGGATGATAATTCTTTAAAAATAAGTCAGATTTCATTTAATTTGGGCCATGTACCTTGACAATTACAAGAAAAGTATGCACCCATTTAGAAAGTATTATTGCTTAAGAATTGCTTGAGTTTTCTAGTAAGGAACTGGTGATATGTTGCAAATATTGGAAATTTGCCATCCTCATCAAACGAATATTTTCAATAGATTACGCGGATCTTTACTTTAGGCACTCCACCAAATATAGACGTTAAGTTCTTGTAGACTATATCCAGACCAGCAAGTAACAGAGCGGCATAATTTTTTAAAGTTATTTTCTAATTTTTGAAGATAGACCATTTTTGGATAGGCCACATTTTGATTGCTTTAATGTCACTAAAGTTCCAAATTTCAATTTTTATTCATTTCTCAGTGGTTAAGACACTATTTTTGAAAATGCAGAGCAAAAGATTAGATACAATATCAGAGAGCTTTTAGGTGGATCTTATTGTATCTTCACGACGATAAAGGTCTTTGACTTTGTAAAAGAATAACAGACTCCAGATTCAGGTGTTTGAGCTATAACTTTCATTATAATTTCGGAGTGTGAATGTCTTAATTTAATTGTGTTAATTTTTTTTTCAAATTCCTACATTAGCATGGCTCAGAAAATGAGATATGATTATCATGATAGTTCACGCACTTTTACTAAGCTAAATATTGGTGGCTAATGAGACAATTTTCAGTCCAGTGAATATCCTGCTGTTATTAGCTTTCCATTGGCCGAACCGCTGCCACTTAAAACACTTTAATAGGTTTGGAATTGTTGAAATGGTAACTTGATATGCCCACAAATTTAATTTTGAATTATGGAAAGTGAGTATGGAATGAATTGTACGAAATAGCTGCCCATTCTTCCGAGTTGTCATTTGGCACACATGCCTCACTGCTTGCGTTTTCAATTCTTCAAAATATTTGCTCTAGAAATGCATTAAGCAATATCCCCGCAAGTCACTGTGTGCTAGTGGTTGAATGTGCATTAACAGAAATATGTGTCTAAACTTATAGACGCGAAGGGGAATTAGAAACGTGCCAACATTTTTAATTTTATTATTTTTAGAATCGGGTGGGAATAGATGTCCCGTTTTCAATCGGCATTTTTTATTTACTACGAAGAGCATCTGCTCAATAAATATTGAAAAAAATATCAAAGGCTTTACATTCTCCTACATAAGCTTATTACAAAAAAAGTATAGAAACGTTGAAAGCTGATTATTTTGATAAAATTGATTAGAAATGCCAGCTAAGTGGATATTTAATTTTGGCACCCATACGATGTGAAAAGAAATTCAGACCTGATGACACCGCCCAGGGCAGGAAAGTAGTCATTGGCTCTGGGCATTTCTAGCCTCGGCACTTAACTTAGTGTTAAATGGAACCTATACGCTTGGTGTCACTAGTGATGTCAGTGATACCTTTTAAAGTCAAATACAATAAAACGATTCCCTCACTTAATCCCTAGCAGATTAACCCTTCAAGTAACTATCTACCAGCCCAATTGATTTACAAAATGAAGGATTTCAGTTCACCACTTAATCCTGTTAATGGATTGCCCATTTATGGACAATATTTAGGGCCTTTACCTGTTCACGACAGCCGTATAGATCGATAGCAGTTTTTCTTGAAAACTCTCTAATGTACCATTCAGAGATAGAAAAATATAGCTTAAAGAAGGAGAAAGGTGGACAGGCTTAAAGGGTGTAAAGGCCCTTTGGTACCTCGGAATTCGAACACTTATACTTTCTTAAAGTAGATGGCATCTGAGAAGGAAACATGAACGAGGTCAGAAATCGAATGGAATGCAAGGATAAATTGTGATTAAAGTAACAAAAAATAAAGAAAAAATACTCACAATAGAGGTAATGCACGTAACGTTTAATAATATAGCATTTCTATATTAAGGAAAAGTTGCTTCAGGAGCTTTTCCAAAAATAAATAACAATAGCACAGCACAAGCATTTTCCCTCTATCAGCAAAAATACGAACTACACTTTTTTTTTCAAAAATCGAACTTGCACTTAATCATACTAAAGCGAGTATATGTATAAATTTGATAAATATTCAACCTGTAATTTTATGATATACAAGAGCTATCTAAATACGAAACTATACAATATGGTATTTACTGTTGATTTTTTATCACCCTACATAAATGTAACAGCAATTTCCCCATTATATCTGTTTAAATAAGTAATCTCTTTATATCTCAATATATATAATCCTAACTTTTTCTATGTTGACTCTGAAAATTAACACCAATGATGTGAGAAAAATCATGCTCTAATCATTTTTTTAAAATCTGATAAAATATGTGGATCTTATTTCTGCTTCTCGTGATGATGCTATTTTTAAATGCACTACGAGTAATAACAATTTAAAGTATGATTATTAAATATCTTAAAGAAATCCTTTTAGGAAAAACGTTATTCATCCATTTTATAACAAATTACTTATTCATTTATTCAAAAGGGAAAATACGAAAAGTGATAAGCATTAATCAACATTTTTCAGTATGGAATAGAAATACTTCATATGAAACAGTCAAATGAAAGCCACAACTTTTCATCAATCAGAAGGGCCTTTTTTTAACCCAGTCAGACGAGTTTCACAAGAAAAAAAAGTATTCATAAAAATGTTATTAAAATATTTTAAAATTTCCATGGTTAAAAAGATAAGCTTGAACGTTTCTACTGAATAGTGTATCAAAAAAATGATCCTGATATATGTTTTCACCCGTTCACAATTATTCAAAAGGCATTTTCTAGCTCAAGGACCACATATGTACAAAGTAGAGATTTTGAGTAAGCACATAAGTAAATTTGTTTTCAGTTACTCATGTCATGACGATGCATTTTCGATTAGATCATGTTGTTTTGCATACACCAAAATTAAATCCTTAACAAAATCCTTAAAAGGAACACTCAGGTTTTTAAATTATCTTAAAGGCTATTATTTTCTTTCCAAATCGTATTTATTAGAACGTCTTAGTAATTTTTTTTTCATCAGGCTTGAATTAAATATGAATGAAATTCTTTTGATTTGTTAATATATAATTTATTTAAGGGAAAATAAATAAAATTTTCTTTCCTGTTGAAGAGAAATGTTTTAGGTCAAAACCACACTAACATTTTGATTAATTAATAGATAATTTATTTAACTGAAAATAAATAAAATTATCTTTCCTGTTGAATAGAAATATCTTGGGTCAAAACCACACTAATAACTTTTTGTAACATTTGGAACCATTAGAAATATTTTATCACATACAAATGAAATTTAAAGAGTAGATTCAACTTACATATAAAAATTAACTTATCAATATTTTTTGAGAGGGGGAGGTTATATCTGACATCTGATATTTTGATAGGTAATATAGACACCATAAAGTTTTGAATACTCTGCCAATATTAATTTGTAATTTCTAAAATCTTTAATCAATTTTAATAATTCAATCGCTTATTAAAATCATTTCAGCTATTATGTACGTATATGTTTTAACATTATGCAAAAACAGTTATAAAATGCAGCAATATCTTAAATTATGGGATAGATGAAACTGACGGAAAACACCGAATTCAGTGTATGACAATATGTAAATACAGGTGAAATTTAATTAATTAGATGAGATGTCTTGCATGGCAGATGTTTTGAAAACGAAATCAATAAACAATATAGTTTTCATACAAACCAATATAAAATATGATACATTAAAATTAAAATGTTACGCAAAATATAGTTATATCCATAGCTTCTTACGATCTAATCATTTTTCAGATTTTGTAGCTACAATATATTCCTTATTACTCTCTAAAATTATTTCCCCTTTTCAAATGAACCAAGATATGAAGTCAAAATGACAGCAAGTTCAATGTATCAGGATTTGATTTGTTTGTTTTTCTGGCGTATCGGGATTTGAGTGGTTGACTTTTACAGAAACGATTTAATAATATACTCATCTCTATGAATTCATGGATTTTAAAATTTTAGCTGTGTGCGTTTGAAGCTCATTGCGATCACTACAGTTATCTCTAATAAACTTTCAGTTCTATTTGCTTGGGAAGGTTAATAATTTATATTGCTTGAGAAACTTGATGAGTTTTTGATTTCTTTTAATTTCGAAAATAAGGACAAATTACTTTTATATCTAAATTTTTCATTTGTATCACATTCTAAAATAGGAAACCATCGGACATAAAAAAAAATAATAATTCTCTTATGCCGAGAAATTACTATAGAAAGCTGTCAATGTCTACTGTATATCCAAGTTCCCTAATTATTTTTACTAACTAGTAACCGGCGCGTTCTTGCCACAGAAGAAATAATTTTGGAAATATCATTTGAAATTTGAAATAACTATCTTGTTTAATTAGGATTGTTAGAAAGAATGATATTTATTTTCTTGTCGAAAGTGAATGAATGATGTGAAACATTCAAAATATTCAATGAAATGGGCTGGGGAAGTATAAATAATATTTATTCTATTTTTTGACTTTATTATTCATATATAGAATAGACAATATTTTTTTCCCGTCTTCAGTAAAAACAAATTTCGTAACTTTCAGACTCGTTAGCAACCAACATACAACTGGTCATGTGAAAAACTAGCTTCAAAGCATTAAGTTGGTAAAGTTTTAGAGTACTACTGAGCATAAAATAGGAATAAACAAATATTCATTTTTATATATTATATACAATGATTGTACCATGCCTATAACCTTCGCGTAAGTGCATGTAATAAGTAGGCAAAGCTGTATCGCAGTTGGTTGAACGGTACTACAACGCTCAAAACGTGAACAAGCAAACATTTATTTTTATATATTAAATAATATACCATTCGTGAGAAAATCCTATCCTTCAAAGGAAATGGTACTTTGATCCTTTCTTTTTTTCTTATACTATTATTATACAATTACACATTTTCTACTTATCCTTTTTAATTTAAGAATTAAAAATGATAATTGAGGAGGAAATGTGCAATTATAATATAAGAAAGGCACTCCATACTTATCAAGTACTTGAATTGTTATGCCGCTTCTCTCATTATTGAGGTTTAGAACCATGGAGTTTATGCATTCATGTAGTCCGTCCATTATTCCACTCATCGGCGTAATTTCACAAAAAATACTTTTAAGAACTATTAGAAATTTAATTAAGTTAATCAACATATAAAAAATATATCGCTCATCATTCATTTCTGAAGATGACACATTTGATATTTTGCTTCAAGTTCATTAAAATACAAATAATTGAACTAAATAATCAAGTGAATAATACAATTTTTTTTTCTAAGCATTTATATGTTATAACTAAAGTCAGGTAAGCAGTTAATGCTTTTTTTTATTTTAATTTTGTAAAAACGACTTGATCTTTGTTCTTTTTTTAAATTTGATTTCTCTGATCCAATTCGAAGGCTTCTTATTTTCAATATAATTATATTTATTGATTACTTTTACTATTTGTTATTTTTTAAGGGGACAATCAACACTATTAGGCATTTCAGCGAATTTTTCACTTGAAGTTTTAAAAAAAATGTAAAATATAATATAAATTCTCCGAATCTCTATTAAAAAAAATTTTGCAACGAAATATTTTTTTAAAATAGAACGATGTATATACATGTTTTTTAATTTACAAAATATTTCAAGCGACTCAATTTTTAGTTTTTTTTTCTATATATTTTTCCATGCTACACTATATAAGTTGATTAGAACAAACTGAATCTTGTATTCCCAATTACATGCTAACTTTTCAGAAAGGGTTTTATCCACAATTGCTGAATTTTAATAATAATCTTATGTGTTCGGAACTAATATTGAAATTAAACTATCTATAAAAGAAACCTCGAAACGTAAAATCATACTTTATTTTCTTATAATGTTTAATAGAAATCTTTATTATCAATTCCATTTAATTTCTTCAAAAATTAAAACACCTGGCGCGTTTCAAAGATATTTAAATATAATTAAAATACTATTTTGGTAAAAGTAACTAAAATATACTTTTTTTTAAAAAAAAATTTACTTTTTAAATATTCAATTTATTGAACTATATATCTTATATCTTTATTTTAATTTAATATAAACATATGTTTTTGTAAGGAAACAATAAAAATAAAATTTCCTGTTTCTATTGATATTTGCTTAATTGAAAGTCCACAGCCACTTTAAGAGTTAATTTATTTTTAAATTTGATTTATTTTCTACCTTTTAAATCAAATCTAAATAAAACATCAAAGTTTACAGTCAATAATTTTCCTTGCACTTCGGTGAAAATCACGTATTGTAATTGCATTTCTAAAAATAAGTATAAATAAACTTCAGTAATTAAGTGTTGGATCTCTCTTCGCGCCTTTTATAGTTCGGTGCTCGTCTTTCATTCAACAACGCACAATTGCATGCTCCTTTTAGAAGCAAATGCGAATCATTCTGACCTTCTCCAACAAAAGCTACCATTTCCCAAGTCACAAAAGACTCTCAACCCCCAAATCAGCAATCTTGTGTCTCCAGATCAATTCCTCTTGTCCTCCAAATGCAAGATTTTTCTGCCTACATTGCAGGGGCAAAGAAAGTTTCCTTCTTCTTGTCATGACGCGGCGCCGAAGAGGCCCCATTCGGAGCAACAGGTGCTCGTGAGGAAAGGTTTGGGCGCAGAAGTTTACGCGACTGGAAAGGGTTGTTTTACAATGAGCGGATTTTTGTTTTTTGTCTGGTTGATTTTTAACCAAACATAAACTTATTTCTAAACAGTCACTTGCTTAAGAATAGTATAAGAAGGGAGTGGACTTTGAAACAAGCAAAAATTGACGAAAACTTGCATTTTTATTTTTATCGTTTCATCGCCACAATATATGTTTATATTCAACTAAAAATAACATTATAAAATGTATTTTTCAGTAAAATAAATATTTGAAAGGTTAAAGGGAAAAAAATCATATATAAATGACTTTTCTTAAAGTTATATTGTAATTAATTTAAAATATGTTTGAAATGTTCCTAGGTATCTTAATTTTTAAAGAAATTAAATGAAATTGATTATAAATATGTCGGTTAAAGAAAATAGGGTATGCATTTTATGTTTCGAGTTTTTTAGCTGGTTAAAAGTCAATTTTAGTTCAGAAAAAACATAAAATTCCTATAAAAATTCAGTATGCATAAAATTCGCGCTAAAAAATTACATTTAATTAGTATTACAAAATCATACAAGTTTTTTCCAAATAAATTTACATTTGGTAATAAAAAATAATTAAAAAATAAAAAATCAATTCACCTGGAGTATTTTGAAATTTTAAAAAATTATATAGCTTTTAATTTTTTAAAAAAACATAATATATTTTGTTTTAAAATGTTTTTAAAGAAATTTGACGTATTTTTTTAATATGCATGAAAAATTTCATAACCATAATTGAATAATTCCCAAAAGTGTTTAATAGAGTCCACTGTCTTCAAGAAAATCAGTATGGCAGATCTGCTGCTGAATTAAGAAGTTATTTGGAGTAAATTAGTATAACACTCATGGTCGAAAAGCTGTTATAATTTTTTGATCATTGATAAAACTCTTTTCTTAATTAACAATAAATATTTTTTTTTGTTTCTTTCTGACTTAAGGATAAATCAACTTCCAACTGCCATAAAACATTTCTTTACTTTTAATGGATTTTCTTTTACATGAAATTTAATTTAAAATTCAACCCCCTCCCCCCCATTTCCATTTCTAATTTTGCTACATCCCTATTTTTTGTAACACTTTTGTTGGTCGTTCCCAACTTTCCTGAAGTAATTCGCAGTAATTTGTACTTCTAATTGCTTGATACCTTAGGGTTATACCTTTGTGAAGATTATGTTATAATTCTTGATGATAAAAAAACATTTATTCTACATATATAATCTATATATCAAAAGATTCATATGAATGTATCTTTTTGCTTGGAAAATAGAAGCATTCTATGGAATCAGAATTTTTTCCATATTTTAAATTTCAAAATAAGCAAAGTAAATAAATCAATCCTATTAAAGCCGAAACTTTACTAATAGTTAATATAAGAAATCTATTTTTGACAACAAAAGTTCAATGAAAATAAAACCAAACCAATTAATTTTTAAAGTCTTTGACAATTTAAGCTATTTTATTTATGCTCCATTGACATTTTATATCTATATCACAGTCTTTGATCCTGTAAAAACTTTATTAATGTATTCATTTGGTTTATAATTTATATTAATTTATTATTTTGTATAAATGTTTTTAACTATTAGTATATTGTAAATAAGCAGTTGTAGAGTCTAAAATAAAAATGAAGCTATTTCAAGCAATGTGGAGGGGAAATCAAAAAAGTCAATTTCATAGAAATCGAGCATAGTTACGGATTTATATTATAAAATAATATACAAAATTCCATAGATATAATACAAATTTCCTTTTGTAAAGCAATATAATAAATATAATTACTTGTCACTCTTGTATTAGGATAAATTTTAGCCCGAACTATATAATAATGCATCATTTCATCATATATAAAAATATTTCTACATATATATAAAAAAACTTTAAGTGTTGCTTGGAGTATTAGTTGAGAAATTTAAAATATATATATATATATTAATAAATAAAAAATAAAAGAATAAAAAAATGCAGCCATTAAGCAAATATTAAAAATTTCTCAAAAGTAATCAGTTATAAAACTATAAATGTTACTAAATAATACTATTGATATTTCAATCTAATGGTTAAAGTTTAATTATAAGCATTTGAAATTATGTATAAATTATAAATCAAGATATTTAAAGCATTAATTTAATATCTTTATATTATTGGATTGATCTCCACACATTTTTATTATATTTTTTGATAAATATTAACAAAATTACTAAACATTAGTAACATCAAATAATACATATTAAGTATATGATAAATTTTGGTCCAATTTTTCTCTCTCTTACCTGATAGCATTTACCAGTCAATGAAATAAATATAAAGACATTCCTTAAAGTACTCACCTACGAAATAAAAAGAAATAATTTGTATTAAAATATATTAACACAATATTATATCTGCAATTTCATTACACAAAAAACAACAATTTTAATTTTAAATTGACCATTCACTACTGAAAATTCTTAAATTTAACGTGCTTTGACAACAAATGAATTAATGATGTGTTCGAGCCTTATGCTACACAATTCCTTTCAGAAATTTTGATTTAAAAATTAAAAAGCCCATTTTAAAAAAAGAGAGAAATATGAGCCTTCATTGGTTGTTATAATAAACTTCTGTAACGCATTACTTTAATTGCGGTTTTGTATAAGGAAACAACATTTCTTTGAATTATAGTTATGCACGCTAATACTCAGAAATTTTTTGGTGGGTTCTTCGCTTTTTCATAATTTTTTTTATTTTATTCTTTACAAAATATATGTATAAAAAGACCTCGCAATTTTTATGAATCTTCAAGCTTAAGTTATCCCTGAATATATGAAGTCTATAGACTATGTGACGATTCTATTATATTCGTCTGTGAACACAATAACTGAAAAACGTAAAAAATTAGAAGGATAGAATTTTATATGTGTTCTTTACGAGCAAGTTATTAAGGTATTAGTGTTTTGAACGAAGTTTGTCAATCCACTCACAATAAACCCGATATTTTAAGAAATTAGATGCGTGAAATTTTGCTATGATTTTGTCATCAGAATTGGACATTTTATCAAATTGAGGAAATTTGTTGTCTATTAGTTTGTAAATGACATTTGATGACTAGAAAACATGACAAAAAATTATAGAGTCCCATCCAAATTATTGGCTTGTGTCGAATCAAGCACAATTTGATTATTTCCCCTTTTATATGAAGAAAAAAACGAATAGCAGCAGGTCAGTAAGTATTGAGTAAGTAAGTATTGACTGAGCAAGTATTCAAGGAAGATATTTTGAATAGATTCTATGAATAAACCAGACCTTCCGACTTTGATTCTACACAAGATCTGCACTATATACATACTTGGTGCATAAATTTAACGTCCTCCCGTTGATGGGGAATGGAAGTTTGGAGTGGCGATGATAGCATCGTCTTCATCTAATGGCAGTTCAAAATGATTAAGTCCGTCCCCAAATAACCCTCATATAAATTTCAAAATCGAAATCTTCGTTACAGTCAGTTCAGTTTTAAATAAGAAATGATTTTTCATTAGGAAACGGTGTAGTAAGAAGACTCCTCTTGAATTGTTCTTTGAAAAAGCGACAATTTACCAAACTAAATTGGATACTTAAAAGAAAATTTAATGAAGTGTTTGGCAATTTTTATTATTTAGTTTAGTGTCAAGGTTGCATTTACTCACTTTCAAAAATAGACTGTGAATCAGTGAAAAATAGGCAGTGAGCAGACAGTGAATACTTGTCCTAACACTTTAGCTAGAAAATTTATGATACAAATTGTTTACCAGATATAAGATTCTTTCTCGCATTAATGAATAAATTACTTTTCTTGCTTTAATAATTAATTTTGCCTTCATTTGCTTTGAGAAACTGAAGAATGAGAACATTTCTAAAATATTGGCCCATCGGAACAATTCTCAGAATTCTATGTTAAATTTCTTATTGATGAAAACACTTTTTCGAAGAAATTCGTAATTATGAATATTTCAATCTTAACCATTTAACTGTTTTATTTTCTTTATTATCTAATAAGATAACACTTTCTATTTTAGGAATATTTTATTTTGTTTCAAATGGAAATCCATTGAATACACAACTTAACTATGTAGTCGAAGTAATTTTAATATTGAATTATAATAATTATGAATGGTTTATTTTTAACTTACAGCTAATCAAAACTCAGTAAATCGATGCATGTACGGCATACGGGCAAATCTGTTAAGAGGTTAAACAATGAGAGTAAAATTGTTTTTAAAAAAGAATGTTTTAGCAGAATAAAAACAATATTCAAAAGAATATTTCGAACTATTTTCCAGTTATAAAGCCTGTTTCTGGAAGTCATTAGTAACTACCAATTAATAACAAAAATCATGTTCCTTTTTTAAAATAAAGTAAATGGAATAAACGTCATAAAAGTCCCTTATTAAAAATTCGTTCTTGTCAGGGAAATCAAGGAGAAGTTAAAAAAAATTATATTAAATAACTGAAAAACAATATTAAGTGCAAAGTACATTATATATCAATTTTAAATCATGTGTTTCTGTTTATCTATTTTTCTTTATACGTCTGCAAAAAAATTCCAGCTCTCAAAGGTAGTTATTTTATCCAGAAGTAAATTTCTTAATCTAAAATAACAATACATATAATACAATAACAATGCATGTATTCAATCTCATAACTTTGAGTATTTTCTTTTATAGTAGCCTTCCAGAGCAATTCGTTCTAAAATTGAAAGTGACATTCAAAGTAGAAAATAATTCTTTTAAAAACAGAGTGGGAAAATTATTAAATAGGGCATTTCTAATAGACACGAGCGTCAACAAATACAATTTTACTCTGTAATAAGTGGCCGTATTACCCTCACTTACCTTATTTCAAAGGTTTGTTTTTGAACGGCTTTCTGCTTGTCATGTCTGAATGTTATTTGTCATATAGCTTGCAACTGGTATTTCTTTAAGTCGGCGTTGAATATTTCATCTGGAGTTTGTGTTTCGCTTACTTCATTTACTGAAAAATGCCATTTGAATTTGCGACCTCAAAATACCCATAAAGTTTGTCAACGGCGACATCTGTACATCTCACACAGTACAAGAATATTTAATAGTTAATTTTTCCATTTGGCCTCCAAGCTGTCTCAAAACAGATGGCGAATCGCATTCTTACCAGAACAATATAAAACGAAACTTCGGAAAATTTCGTGAAGATTTAGTTAGTTAATAGATTATAATTTTGGTGATTAAAGAATATATTCCACAGAATAAACAGTTTGAAATGATAAAAAGCATTTAAATTACCACAATTGCTTAAAAACAACAAACCATTTGATAATTTTTGATACAGGTATAAACAATGTTTACATATTTCCGCACTACACCAGTAGTTACTAGTTCCACTTTTTCACTTCAGTTCAGAAATTAAAATATTTATGGAATAAAATCCTTCCTTTTATCACAGATCAGCTGTAGGTATTTATCAAATTCTCATTCGTGATTTAAATCAAATGCAATCCTTCAACCAAAGCTATATAAAATTGATTGAACTCTAACGAATTCGTTACAATCATAACAAAATATGCACTTCATTAGATACAATATCATCTGACCGCGGTTCAAAATTACGAGGTCCGTTTCAAAATAGCCCTAGTGTTGCTTTTAAACCGGATTTAATAAAACTAAACTAAACTAAACAGAACGCATTAGATACAACGAGAGTGAAAAGAATGTAAAACCCATGATTGAACAGGAAATGTTTTATTTCAAATTTATTATTGACTTTTAATGTAAAGTAGATACATAAAATTATTAACTTATTCATGCAGGATACAACAACTCGTGAAAGCTCAAATAAATCAAAATTCAAAAAGAAATAATCCAGTTAACAGAAAAGCATCCAATTTCATGCGTGAAAAAAAACCAGAAACCCTGACATTGATAAAAATAATGAAAGCTATAATATTAATATATAGTTTGCAATTCTTTAGATATAAATGTGACCAGGGTTTTTTTAGTTGTTAGTTAGGAAGGGATTTTTTACCATTTTTTTCTAAAACAGTTTCTTTCAATTCTTCCTTATTAGAAATGGTTCTGGCTTACTTTTCTCGAGATATGCCCGTAAATTTTCGATTGAGCTTGGATCCGAGGACTGTGGAGAATGGTCCAAAGCTTTCGCAATACGATTGAGTAACCATTCTTTCACAATGTTTCAAATGGGCTTGGGATCGTTTCATGTTGGAAGATCCAGCTTCGTTGCAGTATCAAATTTGCAACACTAGGGCAACATTATCTTTGAAAATATTTAAGTAGTCCATTTTTTTCTTATGGTAGATTCGACTTAATTATTGAAAAATAAGCATAATTAAGTATCAAGAATAATTAAGTTAATTACTTAATTATTGAATCTTTCTGCTATCATATACATCCAGATATAACAGACCCCCAATATGTAATTGTCTTAATTGAATACTTATTATTAGATTCTTCATTCTTTGCTCTCCATATTTTTAGGAGCTTCTGGATGCTAAAAGATTTAATTTTTTTTCTCATTACTAATTAAAATATCATTCCAAAAATCTAAATCTTTATTAAGGTACTTTTAGCAAACAGCAGACACATTTTCTAGTTAGTTTTCGTAATGAATGGTTTCTAACATGAGATCCTGCCATGTAAGAAATGTTCATGAAGAGCTCCTCATTCTACATGCTCCTCATTCTACATGCCTTTACTTTCTTAGTTCATCTTTTCGAGATGCTTTGAGATAATTTAACAGCGTTTGAAGCTGGATTAGCTTTGACCTCTCATACTACTACTCTCACTTCTGTGTCTGTAAGTCGTTTTAGTTCTCCTGTTCTCTGAAAATCTGTATTTAGAATATTTGTCAAGAATTTTCTTTCAAGTTTATTATTAATTTTCTATGACCTAAACTTATATAAAGATCCTCTGAGAAAAATGTGGTAATATCTATAAAATGAAAACATTTTATGGAGAAAGAGTAATAAGTTACTTTTTTTATGCATAAAAGGGGATCATCTTGGGTTCAAATTGTATTATTTCTTTGTGTATTTTATTTTAATTGAATGTTTACAAGTTGTTCGACTCCTGTTAAATAATTGTATATGTATCTACTTTATATTATAAGTCAAGTATATATTTGAAATTATACATTATCTAAATCAATGGTCGGTGCTTCAACTCTCACTAGATGTGATCACAAGTGAAATGGACTTCTCGGATGATATAATATTCAAGTACTTTTAATTTTGAAGATAATGGTTGAGATTCTATTCAAATATTTTTATTTCAAGGATTCTAACATTATTTTTATTCAGCTTTATTAGCTCCAAAAATATGTATTAATTTTAGCACTTGTAAAACAATATTCCAAGTGAAAAAAATTGAAGTTCAAATCAGAAAAATTTCAACATGTGTTTTCAAATTTTAGCCATCGCATCCAAATTGCTTAATATGTACATTATCGAGAATATTCGCAGAATGTAAATATTTTGTAATACTTTAAGAGAAGAGGTACTTCAAAAACATAATAATGCAAAATTCCGGGCTAATGCAAAATTTCTTTGCACTTGAGTTGTAAGTTGGCTGCTTGATTAACTGTAAGCGCGAGAAAATTAATGAAAGCAATACAATCGACACTTTTGCTATTATCTTATGGAATAGATGTGGCGTCATTTTCTAAGCAAAATCAGACTTTGCACATAAAGAAATACGGTGGTTGCAAGAAGTTTTTTAAAAAGGATTTCTGTTCCACGTAACATGCGATTTTTTTTAATGATTTCTGATTTAGGTAACATGCACGTTTTTTTAATGATCTCTGATCTAAGTAATATGCAAGTTTTTTAAAAATTATTTCTGATCTATGTAACATGCAAGTTTTTTTAATGATTTCTGATTTATGTAACATCAAATTTTTGGTCTTAAAAAATAAACCAAATAATTCCTTATTATTCAGATTTTTACCTCCGATATGAAGTCTTGTATTTGGTCTCTTTGACGTAAATTATATAAGTTAGTCACGATTCGAGGATACGGATCTTCAGGGAGGTGTTTCATACGTACAATCCCTGCACTAAAAATCTGAATTCATTTGATGAAGGATCCAGCTATTCAAAATTCAGAAACGTAATTACTAAGGAATATTAAAAGGCATGCAATCATTAATTGTCCTTTTTTTACATGCAATTTCATAATTCAAATTTTAAAGTCGTAAAAGAAATCCAATTATTACTGTTATCTTGAATGCTTTTCAAATGAAATAGTTGGTTCAAAGCTTGGAAAACAATAATAATATTTATTTGATTACTTTTGTTAACAAACTATCAAATATTATTAGGAGACAAAACGTTAGAAGAAAAAATACTTTTGACCTGCTAACTGAATATGATGAAATATTTCAATGCAAAACGAATTGAATATAAGTTAATTACATAGTTAACCCTTTGCGGTCCGATGTCGAGTGTGACTCGACATTCAAAGACTGTGCATCATTTTGACGTTTTATTTATTTATTTTTCAAATTTAATTGTTAAAAACGCCTACATAATGGTTAAGAGATGTAGATTAATTTTTCAAAGAAATTCGACTTAAAAGGATTATATATATTTATTTTTCATAGCAATAAACAAATCTTTGTATTAGGTGAATAATTTTGCATCTAATTATTTTTCGGAGTGCAAAGGGTTAACATGTTAAGAGTGTATATAGATTAACCTTTGCACTTGGATGGTGCCTCTCACTCACCATTCTAGACGGTGCTTCATTTTGACGTGCTATTTTTCAATTTTGATTGGTAAAAATACCTACAGAATGGTAAAAAGATGTAGAATAATTTTTCAGAGAAATTCGAGCTAAAGCAATTATGTATATTCCTTTTTTAGAGCAATCAACAAATCATTGAATTACTTTTCCGAGAGCAAAGGGTTAATGTGTATCGATTTGATCAGTTTACTGTCTTGTAATTCAATTTAATTTGGTAGTGAGTAGACCAATTTAAATTCATTTATTTTCAAAACGCTAATATTTATAAGATGATTAACTTCTGCTCGATATATAGAGAAATCGGTTTAAAAATGAAAATATCATCTAATGAACCATCGGTGGTTCGAATGTAGCTAGCCACTTTGCTCAGCTTAGGAGAAAAAGAAACCCTTTACTAAGCCTACTAAGTGGCGGTTGTCGGATTGTTACAAAATATCAAGAATTCAGTTTCTATTCTACGAATTATGGACGGTGAAAGGCCCTCTTATCAATCATATTAAATTGCTTTAATATTTTAATGCACTTAATAATCAAATGACTAATTCATGGAAGGGATTAGGAGTTAAATGAACGTTGAACACACAAATCTGTCTTGTTGCAGCTAATAAATTCTTAGTAATTCTTTTGCAAATCGCATAGATTTTAAGGAAGTAAGGCAATGTTTAACTTTAATAAGGCTTATGGTACATAAAGCTTATCTTCTTACGAAATTTTAGTATTGAGAATAATTTTAATGGTGTTATCATATATATAATTTAGTTGCATATTCGCAATACAAGATTTGGAGAAAATCTTCCGATACGTAATTGAAGAAAATTAAAATATGTTTTCCAAATGAAGTCTTTAAGAACCAATTACCCTTCTGTTGACATCCCAGTTTCATAATTCTAGTATATAATGTTAATTAATCATAGATTACTCAGAAAATATTCTTTTAACCCTCGATAAGGAGTGCAACTATTAAAATATTTTGCTGATTACATCACCTTTCGATGATTTTAAGTTGATTCAATTTTTGCAAAAGCATTTGCATATTGTGTTTTTAACCGCCAAAAATTCAACTGTAGTTATTAGTACAATCTTATTTATCTACATTTTTAATACAAAAATTAATTCTAGTGACAGGATATAAATTCAGATTTTATCAAATTATTAGATATTGAGGATATAAAAAAAAGTCTAAAATGCAATTAATATATTTTTTGATTTATTCCAGTCAGTGCTGATTATTTGAAGTAATATTTTAACTAATATTTAATTTACTGCAAGTATTTCGAACTGAATCTACGACTGCAGGATGAACCAAGAATCAAATAGGTAATAATATAAATGGAGGATTCTTTAGTTAGTGAAATTTCTTTTACTGACTCTGTGACCAAGAAATACAGGAAGTTAATATGCGATAATGTTCAATCTTCATAACATTTTATTATTTTGCATTATATTTTACATCGTTGCGTTCTACTATAATATGCTATTTTATACACCTTGAAATAACAGTTGTTAATATAAGCAATAAGTTGTTAATATTGTAAAAACCATAAAGAATCACTCAGGCTCAATCAAAGGGGTATATGAGAAACTAGGATAAGAGCACAGCCAAAAGATGATAAAACATGTATTGAGAAAGGTGCAGAACTTGTCCCATTGAGGTCCTTTCACCATGGAGGCTTCCCAAGGTATTATCAGTGAAGGAAGCGTTCATTATAACCGTATAATTCTACAGGAGGAATGAACAATCTGCTGTTTTAAATGACAACTTCTCATCTTCGTGCTCGTGGTGACTCCTTAAAAGTATATTGGGAAAAGTAATATGAAACAGTCGTTATATAATTACATGATTTTCACCTTCTTTATGAAAATACTAAACTACATATGAATCAATTTTCAACAATATGATATATTTTAATTGATAAAACTATTTAATCAATTTGTTGATTAAAAAATTGCATTTATTATATTCTTGTTTTAGCTATTCATCTTTTTCTTTGTTTAAGCATTTTGGTTGCATCATAAAAAGCTTCACTGAAACCTTCCAAAGGATCGAATCCTAAAAAGTGGTTCAAATACTTTTTGTTGTTGTTGTTGCTATTACTCTCTTATTGATCATTTCACTGCGAATTCAGTTCCTTTGTTTTCCCAAAAGAATTCGGGAGTCGAAAAGAAAGGTCAATGGCGATGCGATTCAAAATAACTTTACAAAGCTACTAGCAAATAAATAAAACTGATTACAGAGAAAGTGATATAGAATAAAAGAGATCCGAGTGAGTAAAAAGATGGGGGGGGGGGGCATTAGATATACTGATTTACTTCCAGAGGACAGTAACTGGTACGTCTGACACTGAAACTAAATTGATTCTTTTCCCGTTTTTAAAATTTTTTCTGTTAGTGGAAGAAAGCTGACTGGTCATAAAAGGATATAACCTAGGTGAAGAAAGAATCCTCTACTATGTATAATGTGCTTAACGCTTGAATAA
The DNA here is from genome assembly GCA_026289955.1 of Argiope argentata. Lineage (NCBI taxonomy): Eukaryota > Metazoa > Arthropoda > Arachnida > Araneae > Araneidae > Argiope > Argiope argentata. The sequence goes on along the minus strand of JAOUZG010016587.1, from coordinate 695,394 downwards.
TGTACTACGAGTAGAATAAACTTATATCAGCGCTTGAAAGCTGACTCGCGATCAAATTTTGAACAGGAAATAGGTATAGATATTTCAAAGGTTATGAAAATATTGAAACAAATTCAGGAAAAAAATATTTCGAAGAGTATAGCTTCATTTTGTCTATAGCTCTTATTCGATACAAGGCTTTCATCAACAAGTTATCTAACAAGCAATTTCAAATTATCTTATTTCAAGAATTTTTAATTCTTCATGGAGTTTAAAGGGAGTTCAATCTAAAAAAGCAACGAAACAATGTACAATTTGTCTTGCCTTTCCTGTACAAAAGCTTTTCGCCTATACCTTTAAGTGGGGAAATAAAATGAGCATGTAGACAATTAATAAATGAAAAATGACTTCATATAGATTATTGAAAAGATTCATACATATAAAATATTTAAGTAATGATTATTGATTGCCGAAATTATGAAAATGGTAAAAAGAATTGTTGACGGTTTTATGCTTCCTATTTAGATATTGGGCCCATTAAATAGTTCCATTGTATCTATGCAATTTTCACCTATAAACATTCATCATTAAATAAATAAGATTAATCATAAACAGTTTGTCCCACATGAATCCTTTCCTGTACAAAAGCTTTTTGTCTATACATCTGAGTGTGGAAACAAAATGAGTATATAGACAATTAATAAATGAAAACCCCCTTAATATAGATTATTGAAAATATTCATACATTTAAAATACTTGAGTAATGATTTTTGATTGCCTAAATTATGAAAATGAAAAAATAAGTTTTTGACGGTATTATGCTGCCTATTTAGATGTTGGACCGATTAAATATTTCCATTGAATCTATGCAATTTTCACCAAACTTTAATTTAACGATGAATGTTTATAAAATTCATTGTTAAATAAACAAGATTAATCAAAAACAATCAAATATTTTTTGAGGAGAAATCTTTCGAAATTTTTTCCAACATTGAAAAAATATTTGAAACTTGTTTAAATTGTTAATTTACTTATTTCAAATCTTAAGGTAACAATTTCCTGCAACTTTTATCTTCCTTTGACATATCTGATAGAATCTTTTTATCGGTAGTATTAAAACTAAAAAAAAATAATATTCATTCTTTCAACTTCTAAAACCCCTTTATCAGTTCAAGTTAGTGTAAAAATATTAACCAAATAAGATTTAACATACTTTATCTATGACACTCAAATATATAAAATATACTTCTCAGTTCTTATTAAAAATAATTTTTATACGACCGTTCCTAATTGAATTAGAAAATAAATACAAATTTTTTCAAAAAATTGTGTTTGACCTCAGCTGCCGGAGTCTTGCCCTTCCCGGATGCTACATTTTTCATCTATTCTTTAATTGTCAAATCTAATCTAAATATGATCTGAAAAATGAAACACTTCATTTGGAATAGCAATAATTGTATTTATTATTTACACCGCATCCTCTTTTTCAAAACACCAAAAAAAATTGCATATTTAAAATTTAATAAAATAGATTCTATAGGATCAAAATATGATTGAAAAAAGCTCTTTCATTAGAATGTAATCAACTTATTTAGAACGAAACTTTTCAAATTAAATAAAAAAAATACTTGAATTTCACTGACCAATCTTTATTAATTGATTTTTTTTGCTTTCTTCCAAATTTTATCTGACTAAACTTTTTCATTCGTTGATTGGTCCCATTAGAACTAGTACTAAGTACTTTTTGCAAATATGCTCAATTCGAATAAATTTTTTCAATCGCTTTAATTAAAAACACGTATGGAACGGAAAATCTAATTATGTCGACGCACTAATTTCTTTTCATACATAGGTTTCGCAAGTGTTAGTTTAAATGAACTGTTTTAACATTTCGATTGGAAACAGTTGAAAGCAATTCAGGGTATAATTAAACGAGAATAAAAAAGTTTTAATCAGCAATTATGTTAAGATAATGTTCTTTAAAAATTAGCTTTCCTCCCGGAGCATTCTTGTTTTTAAAATGATGTTGAAAGCTTTTCATTGGCTAAAACTGTAATTAATTCTGTTGAAGAAAAATGCTATTTGTTCTTAGAGATGAACTGCCCAATAAATGTTTTTTCCACACCTTTCGCTTATTTTTTCGTTTCCTCAGAGGGAGGGAATAACAAAGTTTTTAAAACTATGACGTCATTTTTTCAGATTATTTAATTAGCATTATTTCTGCAGAGTTTCTGTTTTCGACATGCATTTTACCGATAATGATAGCTTTTTGGAATACATTCTAATAAAGATTGGTGAAACAATACCAATTATCAAGTTACAGTGAGAACAAAAACAAGTATGTAAAAACATGTTTTATTTATTGATACCTCCAGGCCTGCACCTTTTTCAGCAGCAAATAAACACAAAAAAAGTTCATAATGATAATAGTAAAGAATTTATTTAAACAAGATTTTTTTTATTTATTATTTCGGATGTGCCTGTTCTTATAAATTCATAATTAAAGACGCTATTTTTTGGATAAGATAGTAATTTTTTTTTCTCATTCAAGGTGCTTCAAACTTGAGAATTTCTGAATCTAAAAAAAAACCACTTATGTATTGTAGATGTTTTTTAGATCGGAATGCTCTAAGATGTAGTATTATTACAATGCAATCTAGAAAAGTTTTTTTTTTAATTTAAAGGGTTTTAAATTTTATGATTCTTTAATAGCTTTAAATATTTTTAAAAAATCACGCTTTTTTCATCCGAATGCTATACTTTGTAATATTATTAATTATGTTACAATTTACAAAAAAATCATTAAAGTATTAAGAATTGCTTATCTAAGTACAGGTTTCATAAGTTACATATTATTTACAGTAATATTCACTTCAATGCATTTAACTTAAGGCGATTAAAATATTTAACTTTAGGCTGTGCTTATACATTTTCCATTAAAGCTTATATGTCTTTGAATATTTAACGAATTAATAATTCTCTTTAATGGTTTATGAAAGTGATTGAATTCTCTAAGATGTTGCAAATTTTAATGCTATTAATGACACATAATCTCATTAAATATTTCGCTAATTTTAATCCATTATTTCAATTGCTTCATATTTTCTTTTTCAAAATTGTTATCAACATTATTATAAAGTAACAATATTATAAACTTATTATCAAGAGATTTAACACTTGGTAATAAGTTTATAATATTGCAGTTAAGTGCTGGTGAAAAATTCATTCATTTTTTTTTCATTTATTCCAGTAGCGATATCGAATTGTTCCTTATTGTACGTATATTATTTTACAGTAAAAAATGGATGTAAAATTTATGGTACTAAGTATGCACAATTTTGACATTTAAATTTACTAATTCCTTTTTTTAATATAACTTCTGCTCTTTTCAGATTCACATAACATGTTCAGTTAAGATATATTTATGCGCGGTTTTCTGAGATCACTATGGTCAAGCTCACTTTATGACCGTTTCAAAAAACGATCTTAATAGCATTAGAAATAAGATCGGCGATCTTTTCAAAAGATTATTCCAAATTCTTTGTAAAATCAGTAAATACGATGGTACAAATATTGTTAACCAGAAAGAGAAGATAAATATTTAAAAACTGGAATTCCATAATTTTCATAATTATTTATTATATTTTCATATATCCTTTTCTTTTAATAGCATGGCAGGTAAATGTTTTCATAACTTAAATTATATTTTTAATAAAGACATCACACAATGGTTTAATTTCAAAATTAATAAAAAATGTTCATTATTGCCCTCAGCCTGTTTAAGCTGAATTTTAAAATAAATATATAAAAACTTTAATGACGATTCACGGAGGAACTGTTCTCAGGATTTATACTTATACTCAGTATACTTATACTTATTCAGGATTTATACTTATTTCTTTAAGGTTGGAAGGCAACATTATTTAAAGCAACATATATTGAAATTTTTAAAAAAATTCCTGTTTATCAATTTTGTTTACGCATATTTAATGATAATTTTCTATATTTATTTATTTAATTAATTAGTTGAAAACTGGGAATTAAAAATTAATGTAAAGATCTCCACTTAAAATTAATTGTTTAAAAATATATGATATAAATCAGTATTATTTAATAAACTGTTCCTGATTATTAGTTTTGGCACCTTGTTTAACAATAAAAAAGAGACTTTTTCAGACAGAAAAATTTTAACTACATATTGACTTCATTAATAAATATTTTGTTAAGGATTCCAGTTTATTAAAACTGTATTTGATAAACTGTTCCTGGTTATTAATTTTTGCACCTTATTTAACAATAAAAAAGAGTTTTTCAGACAGAAAATTTTATCTACAAATTTGCTTCATATATAACTATTTTGTTAGGATTACTGATTAGGGGTAATTTAAAAGGCTACGACTTTAAAATTTCTTTATGTACATGAATATAGGTTTTTAATTTTTTATGACTTCAATTACACCCTTAACACATCCTACATTCTTAAAATTAATGTTACATGAACAACTTATAACATGCATCAAAATTTCCTAGGTCAAATTAATATCTCCAAATATAAAAATTATATTTACTATAAGAAGTTTCGTGATTATAATAAATTAATACTTAGATTTTTTAAATAAAACTTCATTTATTTTGTCAGTAAAATTATTCTCATAAAAAATAACTCAGTTGCAATTGTCTCTACTAAACGTCAATAATTTATAGTCAATTCTTGGTAGTGAATCACCATATAAATTTAACTGGTGTTTAATGTGTTGGGAAGCGTATGGATGAGTGAGATTTTTCTTCCTTGAGAATACCATGACTGTTGATGTCATATTCAGAGTCTAGGATAGTTTGTACTCAAGTAGCAAACTGCATGTGGATAAAATGGACTGTTCATGTTAAAGAACAGCATGGCTGGTGGTTTTCAACTGTACTTTCATCAAGAACTAATGCATTCTATTTTTTAATTGTTAAACGCTCAAAAGACACTCGCAGAGCATTGCATTTTTTCACTAACACCAGATCGAGATGGCCTATGTAAAGAATTATCAGTAAACATATAATTAGGTCAGACAGATAGCATTGACCTTAACGACCTTATCCCAAGCTTTTTATTTCCCCCGAAATTCAGGAAAGATAATCCATCCATCATTGATCAACTATAATGAACAGGCCCAATGGAAAAAAGGCACTTAAATATCAACTGGAACATTTGACGTAGATTTCAAATTTAGCAATCGGTTTTATAGTTCAGTTAGTTATATTAATTTCCCGAAAGTAAACAATAATATAAATATTTTTGAGCGGATAACCTAATTTTGAACCCCAGTCAGATGAAGAAGACAAGGCCTAAACTGGCACTTCCTCTATAAACTTCTTCTCCTCATCAAAGGTAGGCCCATGATATCAGATTTTAAGTGCACCAAGTACGACGGCTCGATAATAAAATCTGGTTTCGAGCCAAGAGCCCTCTGACATCGAAGCTGATATCTGACCACTAAGTTACCGTACGTCGGTTCATCGGTTTTATAAACAGCCTTTAATCAATAATAATCAATATTTTGAACAAATCTGATAAATGGAATTATTTTCTATGATAATATATTACTTAAACTGTGAAATCTTGATGTATGCTGCTAATTGCTTATATAATAGATTTACAAAATGTGTGTATATTATTTGGAAACATATATGCATTTTCTGCAAATTCTATTATAATAATGCTTAAAACAAGTAAGTTACATAGTACATAAAATATTTATATATTTAAGAGCTAAAAGGAAACCAAGTATATGTATTATTTTCTGACATAAAAGTCAAATAATACGGTTTCAAGAATCTCAAATACCATTGAACATTATAAATCAATAATTTAAAATACATCTTAAAATTATCAAAATAAATTCATTCATATTTCATTGATACAACTCATTCATTCAAATTTTTAAAATAATAAATACTATTTAGCATTGTTAAAAAATAAAATAATTTCATAACAGAAAGATATTTTTTTAAAAGTAAAGTAAGCTATCAAGAAATAATTCTTAATGTATTGCAAATGTTAATTTTAAAAAACACATATTTTATACCATTGAAATTTTAAGAAAGAAAAGGCCTAAAATTTGAATAAAATTTTAAGTATTGTCAATTTAATCTAAAAGTTTTACTTGCAAAATATAAATACAAAAATTTTCGAAAATCTCTGTTACTTTATTAACCGAAGAAATCTCACACTTTCAGATTCAAGCAAAAAAGATAAATTTGAAACACTTTTAAATGTTTGGAAATAAAGAAAATAAAAGAAATCAACTCACCATTAAAAGACCAAAACGTTAACTTTATTGCTACTACAAATGAGTTTAAATCTGAGCATGAAATCGAAGGTTTTGGATTGATCAATATTTTAAGCATTTTATTTATTTATTCATTTCAAAACGCATGCAAAAATAAAATGCCTTCACAAAATGTTTTGCATTATTTGAAAGACAATTTAATGCTCTGTATATACAAGCTAAAGTATTTTGATTATTTTAATTTTATTGATGTTTGTACAATTTTTGATCAGTAAATCCTTTTTGAGTAGTAAATATCAAATGGTATTTACTACAGTTTTCCCTCCCACCCATTTTCACATTTTTATTAAATTTTGAACGAATTCTTGAAATGGTCTTCGAAAACAGCAATTTTTAGTTTATAAAAAGTCATATTTTAAAATATTCTCAAAAATCAATTTCTGATATTTTCTTGCCTTCTGCTTTTGCACAATTCATTAGATTCTGTTACTTTTTTTCCCTTTTTAAAAGGTTATTTAATTTTTCAACCTCACATTTTAAGTAAAATTAAAAGTCTGTTTAAACCAAAAATTTGAATTTAAAGCTTTCATTAATTAAGAATTATAATTTTAGCCAGAAAGCCTTAAATCTAAGAACGTCAAATGTATCTCGTGCTTTGGAAAATTATTCCAACTTTCTTTGATGAGAGCTAAAAAAGGAAAGAAACTGAAAAAAGAAAAAAGAAGAAAAAAAAATGCTTAGCTAATTAAAATCAAAAATTCCGCTTCCTTCGATTCCCAAGTCATCACCCTCTCCCTTCCCCTTCTACATACCTTCTTCTTCTTTAACCCTTTCCTCTCTAGCGCATTCTCAACCCTTTCTCTGCTCAACCCTTTTTTAGGCCGTTGACCCAGCCCCTTCTGAAAATCATGACCTCCGCATAGATGCAACACACACCTACCGCTACGTTTGGCTCCTCCTCCTGTCACTCAAGGCAGTAACCACGCCTAGAGGTGGAGGCACTGGCTGCTCGTCGAATTCCTGCTCTAATTAGTGTCGGTGGGAGAGGTCATGCTAAGCATAGAAAGAAGTCCTGTCCACGGATCCTATTGAGCCTGGGTGTGGGAGGCAATGAAAGAACTTAATGTTCCCCCTAAAAGTTGAATATTTCATGCGAAAGAATTAATTTTTTTCCTTACTGCTGGTGATTCTGCACTACTTTTAATGGTGTTTTTTCGCTTCCGATTTTGTTTTGCTGGCTGGCGAAGTTTCCTTTGCGAACGATGCTTTTGGCGATGCTCTGTTTGGCGAGCAGGCTTAATGAATTCTTTGCTTGCTTTCTGTCGATGGGTGAGCTGCAGTAATCAACCTTTATGTATCCGTCTTAATCCCCACTCTACATCATTTCTTGAAGGCTCGCTCTACGCTTCGATGCTTTTTCAGAAGCCGCCTTCTTTCACGTGCATTTTTTTTTCTAACCCCATAACTTTTTTTTTTTTCGGCAAATTCAAAGTACTGCTCTTAAAGTTTTGAAAGTGACTCACATACTTCATTTCGTCTTTCATATTTTGTAAATTTTGACTTATTAAAAAAAAGATAAATGAAAAACTAATGGTCTTTATGGCGTGGCAAAAAATATGATTAATTATAATTTTTTTTTTAATTAGAGCTTTCCGGGCCAATGAGCTTTGGATTTTTCATTGCATAAGATTAGAAATACAGGTTCCTTGAAGATTACTGGCTGTTTAACCATTACTCTCTATTCTTTTTTTCTTTTCTTTTTCTTCGTGCATTGCTCTTTTCGTAGATATAGGATTTTCTGAAGTCTTTCTATATAGGAAGCTGTTACCTACTTTTGGAGACATTTTTACACAAGTTGTATAATTAAAAAGAAATTAATAAAATAAATAACATATCGAGAAATGAAGCTATATATAAGCTTTATATATAGGATGCCCACTTTAATTGCGACTCAGATATTTGAATTTATTTCCATTTGGAAAAAGGATTTAAATGAAACTAAAGCAAGATTTTTTTAGCTGTTTGAGGCAATAAAATAGGCTGTTATAGAAATTAAGAAAATCTTAATTCTTAAACAGTCCCTCGTTTCTATTAGTAATATTTAGAACAATATTATTGATACGCTGATTTTTTTTTTTTTTTTTGAATCCCACACTTCTACAACTAAAACCACCCAAGTTATGAAACATTGAATTTGATTAATTTAAGTCCATTCATTGTGATCTGGATCAAGACCTACCCATTGATTTGTTGATTTTCTTCGAAGTATTTATAAAAACAGTCTAAAATCCTCAAAAATGGTGATAATCGTAAGCTTCATAATGCGCAAGTCGTAATAATGTGTATTTAAAAATAAAAAAACAAATTGAAATAGTAATGTAAAGAATATTTTACTGAATATTGCTATTATAACCGGAAAATGTTTAAAGTTGATATTTCACAATTTTTATCAGTGATACATTGACTCAAATTATATAAAATATAATTCATTGCTTTATTTAAAACATTTCTGCAGTTGAAAGTATGTCTCTCTCTAATGTTTTAAAATGAGCTGTTTTTTTTTTTCAATATTATGTTTGCAAATATTTTTCCATCGTGTTAAGATAATATTCAAAGCATAACTAGTACATGCATTCTCTAATTTAAAGCTACTATAGCTCATACGGTTATGAAGCAGGAGATCATTTGTTTTGTTTTTTTAAATTTGCTAAATTGTTTGCATTAACACTAATAACGAATAAAACATTTTTTTACATTGTAAATGCATTACTGATAAAACAATATGAATTGAAATCTGTATAGCATATGCGAATTATTACTCTAAAATTTTATTTTACATAATGTGCAACCCCCCCCCCCAAAAAAAAACAGAAGATTGGTTGAATCGTTTACTGTTAAATTTACACGTTTGTTGATTGCATGTTACTTCACAATTACTGTTAACTTTGTTGAAATTTACAGCAAGACAATTGGCCCTATTGTAATGCGTTTCATGATATTGAGATTAGATTTCTACATAAATTTCAGAAGCGTACATATTTTCTGAAAATATGGCTTTAAAAAAAATCTTGTAAGCCATTGATTTGGTTATTAATTTATTACAAGGGAAGAAAAATGTGAACGATTTACAAGCTTACAAGAAAATATAATGTTATCTAATAGTTATATATATATATTTTATTTTTGTTCAGGAACTTTAAAATGTTCATGTTTTAGATTTTTACTTATTGCATTTAAGAGCTTAAACCATTTCCTTAAAGTATGATATACATATACTTTAGAAAATATTGTCAAAAATAAGAAAATCATTATTTATATTCGATTCTGTTTTTCAAAATTTCGATTTTATGCCTACAAAATTTGTTGTATAGGTAGATATTCAATATATATATATCGGTAGATATTTTTAAAGCCTCGTATTTTAAACGAACCTTTCAACACTTTTTTTATAAATAAGTCTATCCTTTTCTTTTTTTTTTCCTAGTGAATCAAGTAGATGGGGAATAAGATAGACCGAGGGAATAAACTCGTTAAAAGTATGGTGAACAAAAAATAAATATGTTGTGTACAGAAGTTCATCGTTCCGAAAAATTCAGTGACGTGAACGAACTGTGAAGGACGAGGACGGAACGTTCAAGGAATACCTGGACGCTCAACCCGCTACCTTATACACTGGGATATTCATTTTAGATATGCCTAATAAATAATTTCAACTTTTAAATTGAATTAAAGTGCAAGGTATTTTTCTCATTATTTCTTAAAATATCTTTGTGATAGTTGAATAATCAAATATTTTAGATCTTCTTAATAAATTATTTTGTCTTTTAAATAAAATTCAAGAGCAAGATATAGTTTCTCATTTCTTAAAAGTATATTAGGTTGGGAAAAAAGGAATCCATTATTATTTTACAGCCATCTATCTAGAAAATAAGGGATTTCTTTTTCCCTTATTTTCAAAAACTCCATATGGAAAGAAAATAATGGAAAGAAATGGAAAATAAAGGGAAAGAAATCCATTAGACTCTCGGTATATGACTGTAAAATAATAATGGATTTCTTTTTCCTCGCCTAATATCTATTATAGCTGAAAAATCAAAAAAATATACATGAATTTTAAGATGCCAGGGTCATTTTGCCAAAAACGTCACTCCAGTTATTAATATTATTATTATAATGAAATTGAATTAATCACAAATCTCTGGATAATTTTTCTAATTTTAAGTGACTTTATATACTTTATACGTATAAAAAACAATACTTCGAAATGAATAAGTCACTTGATGAAACAATTGTTATTGCTGATTCACTTGTGAAAAATGTTACTAAAGAAGAAATTTCAAGTATAATGGTAAATGGAGTAGGCTTAAAAAGATTAGAATACTCCCAATTGTGGATTAAAGATTAGCTAGATTGGAAGCCCGTCTGAAAGGGATCCCGAAATGAAGATTATTATAATTAATTATTTATTGTAATTTTAGAAATTTTTCCAAAATCATTTCAAGGCAATCAAATGAAAAAGAATATTTCAGATAAATAGTCGTTTAATAAATTCAAAATGAATTAGCACTAATTCATCTAAACTGTCACATCTAAAAAACAATAGTTATTTTTAGTGTTGAATAATTATCAAATACTTCAGTACTTATTAACATTTTAGTCAATAGCACTATTCTGTTTCCGGTGATCATTTAATTCTCGCATTTCTAACCCAATCTAACCCAGTCATGTAAGTATTAACCAATGGGCCATATTTTGTGTCGGTTTCTTTTTAGAACGAGAAATTGTGGGTGCAAAGCGAGAACTTCTTTATTGATAACTTGCTTTACATCTAGCACATCTCTTTGAAGGGGAAAAAGACGGGCCTAAATCCAATCCATTAGCAAAGAAGATTCATGGCTCGGTTGGGGAGGTTCAATAGTGAAAGGGTTAATAACATTTTCGGATAGTCGCTCGATGGAAGTAAGAAATTAGTTACCTCTTATTTTCATTCTATCCCTCTTTATACTTTTGTTGCACAACTATTAAGACTCATTTAAGAATACTTTATCATATCGTCTCATATGTTTTTTAGTCAATAAACACATGAAGGTATGTAACCAAACTTGAGATATTTCGTTTAAAGATCTCTGCATATGTTATCAAGGTAAAATGTATTGCTTATTTAAGGATTTCTGGATATATTATCAAGGTAAAATGTATTTCTTATTGAAGGATTTCTGGATATATTATCAAGGTGAAATGTATTGCTTATTGAAGGATTTCTGGATATATTATCAAGGTAAAATGTATTGCTTATTGAAGGATTTATGGAATATTATCAAGGTAAAATGTATTACTTATTGAAGGATTTCTGGATATATTATCTAGGTAAAATGTATTCCTTACTTAAAGTACAAACATATTCAAGAGAGATTGCAATTCGAAGCTCAGAGATTCGGATCGCAGTGCTGGGAAGAAGTCATGACTCAACAACTTTGCCATATATTTACATTTCATAATTCGTTTTTTAATATCACATTTATATTATTAAAATGAAGAGGATCGAAATTGTTATCCGAATCTTCTGTAAAGCTTTTAAGAGTATGTGAAAGGCATTTTTAGCTTATAATAAGCGATTAGTAAAAGTTATATGGCTTTATATCTTTACCGTATTTTCAAATTATACATGATTTGATATCCATTATCAGTTTAAAAGTAGGTCCTGAAAAAATAATGCTGAATATTTTCCCCTTTTTTATGAATACATATCTCAATATATTTTAAAACTCATGAATCATTTAGTAAAATCAGATTTGAATATGATCCAGGAAGGAAAGGGCAAAGAATGGAAGATAACGTGTAACTATTATGATTCCAAGAGACTAGTATTCTTTCATCCGATTAGAATCAAATCTACAAAAATAGCTCAGAGAGATAAGTTTAGTGTTTTGCAAATTGATTCAGAAAGAGAGCATTTAGAAATAAAGAATTATTAATTTAAAGCAGAAAGGATTTTAAAAAAAATTGTCGTGCTAGTATCAACTTTTAGGGTTGAAATATATAAACTAGCTTTCTACAAACTAACAGAATTTCAGATAGGTTGCAGATGACTAATGGGAGGTAGGAAATTGTCTTTGGATTCTATCAGCATATCGTTCACTTATGCTGCGTCATTACTTGCTATTCCTCTAAAAGACCTATTTCACTACTCAATATTATTTTCCAATCCTTGGACAGCTATTCTGAGGTAAGTTCGAAGTGTTAATTCCAAATCTGAAATTATTTCGGTAAGAATGGACTCAATTTTCGAGACTGAATGAAAATAAAATTTCATTCTTAACCCTTTGCGGTCCGATGTTGCCTTTGACTCACCAATCAAGATTGTTCATAATTTTGATGTTTTATTTATTTATTTTTCAAATTTGATTGTTAAAAACACCTACATAATGGTTAAGAGATGTAGATTAATTTTTCAAAGAAATTCGACTTAAAAGAATTACGTACATTTATTTTTCATAGCAATAAACAAATCTTTGTATTAGATGAATGATTTTTCATCTAATTATTTTTCGGACTGCAAATGGTTAATATTTAATCTGCATTTATAGCATTGAAACTGTATGTAATGCAAATCAATAATAAACTTGATATAATAAGTCAATTTATTCCTAAAGAGTAATCAATTTATAAATTAGAAGATAATACAGAAATAACATTAAACTTGGGTCTCATAATAAATAATAATATTAAAAAAATCAAATAAAGAAATACATTCCAATAAGTCGAAATAGATCAATAGTAATGGTATACTACAATAATATTGAAAATACATTATGATAATGAATTTAAAAAATAAAAATTTAATAAACCGTCTAAATTAATTCACGCAAAAGCACAATTTATATAATTTCATTTTATTATCTAGAAATTTGTCTAAGTGATTACGGAAAAAATTTATATGCATGCTCGTAATAATACATTATTTTTCAAAACTTTCAAACATATTTTAAATCATTTCTCTGTTTTATAGATACCCAAAAAATTCCAACTTCTTAATTAGAGAGAAACGGGACAGAGCTGATCGATCACTGATGCTGGAAATTTTGAATCTTTAATTAGTTAGTGAATCTGTGGACTATCAAGATTCTCTGCTTGTATTTTTTCATTGCTCAGAGCAAGAAATGTTTTGGAGTCATTCATCATCTTAACTGATTGGCCTCACGAATTGTTTTACTAAGCCAACTTTAATATAAAGTGGTGAGAGAACTATCTTATTTCTACCAACTAGTGGCTTTCTAATAATATTCGTTGTATCAACAGTACATGAATATAATCAAGAAGTCTCTTTAAAATGGCATTTCCGTTCTTTTAATCATAGATGTCTGTAGTAATTGGGGTGTTTTTTTTTTTTTTTGGCTTGGGGCCTATTGTCTCGAAGAGGATGCCAGTTTGGTGAATTGGTCAGTGTTATGGACGGACTAAAGATAGCAGTAGGCCACAACAAATTCTGTCGATACAGCTACGTTGAGTGGTGGCGATGTGGTTGGCTATACACAAGATGCCGTAAGTTCTCATGCAAATGAAATATAAAGTACTTCGTGAATCCGTTTTGTTGTTCCACTCAACACGGGAAGGCAAGCTTTAGATGAACTCAAATAGAATATTGACGTTCCTGGCAGTGGAGTTTCCGCAAAACGGTTGTAACCATTTGATATTTTTGTTGAAGTTTTACCAAATGAGTAATTGATAAGGAAGGACAGTGATTGCTGTTGTTTAATAATGCACATTTCAAACTTCTGTTAGTAAAATGCCACAAAACTTCTGGTTCTTATTCTGTTCTCATGAGGAATAGAAACTGAGGAAGGTCAACACATTAAAGGCCTCTCACGAGTTTTCCCGTGTTCTGCGTCTCATTTGTTGCGGTTCGCTCACGAGTTTTCTCGAGTTACTCGTCCCATCTGTTCATAATTAGCAAATATATGATGCTTTTAGAAAGTACAAATTTGCCCAAAAATGTACAGTCCCATACGTATGTCTTACAGATTTCTGAGGTTCTTAATTTTTTAGGCATGGAAGAATTTTCTCTACCCTCTTTCAGTAAGTAGTCATTTTAATCTCAAGTTTCAGAAAGCCCCCTCCCCCTTTAAATGCTAAAAATTTCTGTATCTTGCCATGATAGACCAAGGTTCTGTATCACTGAGTTCTTATTCAGAGAATTTTGTGGTGTTGACAAACGATCTTCATATTCACGTCCACTATTAAAATCGCAGTTCTGCGTATCTGGCGAACAAATGCATGGCAAAAGTAAGAGCTTTCATTGGGATATTTTAATTTTGGAACTGCTTCCATATCAATGTATATCCGTTTACTTTACTGGCAATGAATAAAACCTTTTACATTCACGACAAAAATAACAATTATCTTGGCAATTAACAGATTCGCTCCACAATATTGGCATACCAAACCGATTTTTTTTATTTCTTCCCAATATTTTTTCGTCATGATCGCTCTATGCAGTCATTGGAAAATTTATGTGGCACTCAAACCTTATCTTGATGGGCAAGTATTGCTAGCATGATTTTAACGATTGATTCAATATTTGGCTTAGACTGTTTCTGTTGTGACATGAAATATATAAATAAAATAATAAAACGAATAAAAAAAGGCAAAGTGTTTAGATATTTAAATCAGAGCGTTTAGTGATATCTACAGACATACATTACTGCCTGTATATATCACTAAAATGTAATAAATATACATTATTAAAAAATTGGAATAAATTTAGTAAAAGCGATATCAGTTCTGAAATCAGCAAACTCGAGATACCAAAGAAGTTTTTATGGTTTTAGGGTAACCTTTTTTCTTTTTTTTTTCGAAGAAATGTTACTAATCGTTATTAATCCTTCCCGTGGTTGGTAAATATTACCGTGATTTTTGTAAGAACTTGCTTATCACTAATGACATTGAAGAATTTGATTAATTTGAAACATTTATAACCGTTGGAATTAAATCACGGAAAACAAAGTAAAACAATATTTTTGTTGCATTGTTTAGTTTTATTAATAAACCCTTCAACTAATTTAGGCTTTTAAACTTTTCATTAACCTTTTAAAATAAATATTCTACAGGATGGAGATAGTGAAAAAACTTATCATGGAAAATATCATAAGCCGAAGGAAAAAAATCTGGAAATACTTATTATTTACCTTATTGCAATATTTTCAATTTACCGTAAATGTAGGTAATAGCCAACATTAAAAAGGTTTTCATTCACGTGAAATGGCTTAAATATTTTCTGTGACCTTTTAAATTTTAAAATCGCAATCAAGCAAAATTTCGAAATGTGGAACACATTAATACACCTGAGCCCAGAACAGCTTTTTGAACTTTATATCGTACTGATTTTACATTGAGAAAATAATTAGTTATACAATGGTAATATAAAAGAATTTTACAGACCTAATTTTGAAATGTTTTCGATAATTAAGTTATACAAGTTCAAGGCATCTTAATTATAATCATAAATTAAACTTATTATAAATTTGCTTAATATAAGAATTTTAAAGCAAGATTCTAATTTTTATAAAAGGGTAGTTCAGTCTCTTAGATATACGATATTATAACGATTGTAATTACCAACATTATTCAAATTATAATTAGTTTATTTAACCTATTGTTATAAATATATATTAATTTAATGTAGGTGACAATAATTATATAATAGATAAGTAGATTTTTTTGCCAAATTATGATTTTTTTTATGTAATAGTCTTAAGATAAACATAAGATATGATTATTTTATTATGGAATATATTTAGATACGATTTTCTGAAATTTTAATCTTTGATAGAAGGAAAACTCTATAAATTAAAATATAATGCATATTTTAAATTCAAATTTGAGATAATTCTGTCTCAATATGTACTGCAGTTCCTGAACTAGTGAATAAGAAATCTATTTATTAAAAAAACGTATAGCTGTTTTAGAGTGAAAAAAATGAAAAAATTTCTGGCTATTTTTCCTTCGAACTCTAATATTTAAAGAATGGATAGAAATACAAATTATGTTTTAGTTCAGGAACTGGATAATGTAATTCTTAAGCTATCTGCAAAATTTTAAACAAATATTTTGATCAGCATTTTATCTATACAAACTATAAGATTTTTGCTTTTTACCTCTTTTTAGCCAATAAAAGGTCCTTTTTTCCAAATTTTAAAATGTTTTTGTCTCTTAATTGGTACATTTTAGTTTCATAGATTTTTTAAAAAATATTTTTTTGGCAAATATTGAAAAATATAAGTAGTTTCAAATGTTTTTCAAAAAATACACTCACAAAAATTCATCCAGTCATTAAATCATAATGAGTGGCATGTCATAATGATTCATTATATATGTATGACGCTTTTAGAAACAGTCAAGAAATTTTAGCCTCGGGGGGACCTTACAGTCTTAATCCTGCAATATTCGCTCATCTCTTGATGAAGTACCTTAATAGGAGATGAGAGTAGGAAAGTTATTGTCATCAGTATGATAACTTTCTATTAACACTTCTCCAAGTCCCTTTGCGGTCATTAAATAGCTGAAAGAAAGAATGGCTTTCTACTTAAGAATGATGGCTTTCTACTTATAGATATTTTTCTTTCTTCTTTTTCGAAATTTCGCAAAACATATTCCAATAGATTAAAACCCAGTTATTATAAATGGCAGTCATATCATATCAAGTCAAGCAAAAAAAGAGTTTTTCAAATGAAATTGAATTTGAAGGTATGAAAAGAATTTTTCGAAGTTCTATTGAGACGAAAAAAGTGTTGATTATTTGTCTCATATAGGTGATGATCACATCTTTATTTTTAATGATGTTTTTGAAAACAAAAATTATATAACCATCATAAAGGCTAAATGAAATGGCTACATATAAAAAATGCTGGTGACACGTCTGAGGAAACCAAGGAAGAAAAATTGCTTATATGGAAACTATTAGTTGAAGAGGGCATATAACAGAAGAACCTTTTAAAAAATTACCAAAAATTTTAGGTAAATCATTGGGGAAAATGAGGAAGTATAGATGAGTCATTTGGATTTACTACATTGTATGCTAATTCTCAATATTACTTTCATTACATCAATGAAAAGTCGCTGTAGTCGCATTTTAGTAAATTTGGTCGCCCCCCATCTTAAATCTAAAAACATTTTTTTAAATCTCAAATATAAAACATCACACTGCAAGATCCACTTCATAGTAAACCATATTCATAAATACCGAAACCTCTTCAAGACCTTACAATAGCTGAGACCAGAATTCCACTTGTCAAAATCAGCCGAAATAACTTCAAAAGTCCCTCAAAAGTGCAGATTTCACGAAGGAAATTAAAACCTCAAGACCCAAATGGACGCTACATATTTCTGACTCTACAGTGATAGTTTATATGCTTATACATGCCATACAGATGTTCACAATGTAATTTGTCAATTTATCTCCTTTTTAGTTGGTAATCTGATTTCCCTTCAATCTCAACTCATATTCACCATTTGTTTAAATATTCTAGTCCCATCTATCTAGTTATAACTTCAGCAAAAAATTGAATAGATTTAAGTAAGATTTGACACCGATGGCATTCTCCCTGGAGATCCCTGAATACTGTATCGTCTTTCTTTCCTTTAACAATTTTTTATCTTCTCCCCCCCCCCATCTTGTGGTTATTCAACTGGTTAGATAACTTAATGTTATGGACAGGGAGACAGGATGGCGTTATGTTACGTTATGTGGTTCTAGAGCTGTAAGGAGTGTTCCAAATCCATTATTCAAAGCCTTGTCAAAGTCAACATTATTGAAAAGATGTTTCAAAGAAAGTATTCAGAATTTCAAAGAGTCCTTTAAATTCTTTAATTTGAAATTTTTGTTCTAAAAATCTGCACGCATTTTAGTAAATTTGGTACGTATAATTTTTGATAGAATAGAAAAAAAAAAAGAGCATGAAATGTTTTTAAGGCACTAACAATTTGCAAAATATCCCTTCTTGGTGATAGATATTGCATTAATTAGCAAACCGTTGTTTTATTTATGCAATACTTGAAGCCTGTAGAGCTAAAAGAAACAAAATTGTTGACTCAAAAACTGTTGTGAAAACAGAATACGAACATAAGATTCTGGAGCCTTTCGACCCTTTGCACTCGGATGACTCCTTTCAAGTACCATTCAAGGTGGTGCATCCTTTTAACGTTTCATTTATTTATTTTTTTCATTTTGATTGTTAAAAATATCTACAGAAGGGTAAAATAATATCGATTTATTGCTTTTTCGAGTGCAAAGAGCTGAATTTGTATCTGTGCATTAAAATTTGCAAAGAGCTGAAATTTTTATCTGTGCATTTAAAAATAGGATTTTTTCTCTTTAAATCTTTTACATCTCAAAGTTACATTTTAGTTTTCAAATGCATTTATACAAATATAACGAAGAAAATAATACAAAATTAAGGCATTATGTGTAGGTCTGTTATCAGTGCGTAGTATCTTATTTACTCATTTTAAGGAAAATTATTATTATATTTCAACAATTCAAAAATCAACTCTGATATTATGTATATATAATGTAAAGTATTTAAATTATTTCTTGAAAGCAGGTAGCAGAGTCGTGGCTGAAATCATGGCAGAAGACAGGTTGAAATCTTAAGTTCGTTTTATTCCACTACGGGAAGCAGACATTATGTACAAGCAAAAGCGACGTGCACTACACAGAACAACACAAAACGAATCGACGAAAAAGCTGAGTGTAAAAAAAGGGCAGGAAATCATTATCCCTTGTCTTAAATAGCAAGATTTTGACAGGGAAAATATTTTTCCACAGTGCTTATATAATCAGATTTCGATGGGTATTTCCACAATATATGAATAACAGGCAAGGGAAACACAGGGATCTTTTTAAAGGAGTATGCTTGGCTGGACAATTTTCATCTCTCACACTTAATGTGAGAATCTATGGCTTTTAGCCGATTCAGCAATTTTACACAGATTCTGTTGAATTAATTAACTAGAACAAGTTCAATGGATCAGGAAATGAGAGAATATTTTAGTTTGATGTTACTCTGGACTAAATAAAGATAAAGCTTTGGAAATTAAATTAAGAATTTAAAATATCATTATATATATACATATTTATTATATTGCACGAATTTCTTGTAGTGTTGTTTGGATATGAAATTTCATAACCTGTGTTTATATGAATTTTTTTATTCTTTTCAAAATAAAATCTCCTGCACAAACGAAGGTCATGTTCTACAGCTTAACCAGAATCTATATATACGTTTGTATTGTTTAGAATTATTATACTTGCTTCAGAATTCTTTTAAGGAAAGGAGATTTATTATGCAATTATGATTTATCAAATAATTTATCAAATTCTTTAAGTATTTGCTACGTCATGAGCAGTCACTATTTGATAGGTATTGAATTAATTTTTCATTAATAATGGTCTTATATCCCTTAACCCCCCGGATCTTATTTAGAATGAATATATCGATAGACTAAATGCGTTTGAATATGAACGAATCTTTAGACATAAACATGTTAAGTTTAAAGGAAAATTTATGGAGTACGCTTCCATGATTTTATTTCACATAGTCACCTTCCATGCCTTTTATTTAGACGTGAAAGAAAACCCGCATTACCATTATATATATATATTTATATATATATATATATATATATATATATAAAGTTGAAAAACAAAGCTTAAATTTTTAATAATTTTATTGGTTTAATTAAGATTAAATTAAAAGGTTAGTTAGTCATTTCAACAAATTCAAGTTATTTGGTAATTGGGAATTTTTATATAAGGAACTATTTAATATCTGATTTCCATATCCTTTTACGATAGCGTAAAATTCAATTTTATGACCCGTAAAAATGCTTATTTCCCCTTAAGTAAGTTCATCAATTTTCAGGGCTGTACATTTTGAAATACTCGAACCTGTGTCATTTGTGACCTATGTTAACCCTTTGCGGTCGTATGCCTACTCTCAGCTACTGTTCAAGAAGGTGTATCATTTTGACATTTTATTTATTCCTTTTTTAAAATTTTAATTGTTAAAAACATCTACAGAAAGTTAAAATGATGCAGACTTATTTTCAGGGAAACTCAACTTGAAGCAGTTGCATGTATTTATTTTTTGGTGTAATAAACAGGTTCATGTATTAGGTGAATAATTATGCATCGAATTATTTTTCCGACTGCAAAAGGTTAAAGTTTCAGCTAAATTATGTTTGTTACTAAATACTTAAAGTAGTAGCACAGCTAATTTCTTTATGATTAAAGAAAAGGTAATAAAGGACAGTATAGAAAATCCGCATGCAAATAAATTATAATACGAATAACAATAGACATAAAAGATTTCTCCGTTAATTTTTTTCTTCGCAATTTCTTTAAGAATTATAATTTCAGTAAGTATAAACTAAGGAATTCAAATCATTAAAATATTTACATGAAAACGTAAATGCAATTTAATGCAATAGTATCCATTCCCTTGAAATCCCAGAATATATAATTGAATTAGTAAATCTGTCTCCCCTACTACTTTCATATAAGACAATAAACATGAAACAAACAAAAGTTTAGACTAAATATAAAATATTTAAAACTAATAAGTGCACAAGAAAAAATGTGTAATAAACTTTTAAAATTAAACTTATTAATAAATATATATGATAAACATTAAGAATAAAACCTTCTTTTTGAAAAATTCTTATGCTTTTTATCCAAATTTTATCAAAGCTTTAAAGACAAAGTTTTTATTGTCATCTGACTGTGCTCCTAAATTGCATGATTATACTGAACAAAGGGAAAAGTATGTCATTTGCATGCAAATAAAAATAAATCTATATTATCGATATTTATTTTATTCAAAATAAATGTATATTAATTAATTTTCAACTGTCTTTTTCTAAAAAATCTGTGAATTAAGATGTTCTGAATTAATACTTTTTAGTTTAAATTATTTTTTTCTGTTCTGTAATTTTAAATAAAAAGTGTATTTACATTTTTAGATTTATTACTAATAAATATAATAAAAATTCGAAAAATTTGATGACAGAAGCATGATTGCTGAGATTTAGAATTTATATTAGCAATCAGCTTAGCGAATTGACTTCAATTATTTGCATTTGACTTCAATTATTTGCATTTTCTCTAAAAACTTTAAAAGATACTTCAAATTTTTAGGCATACGTGTATCAATATAAGAAAAGAAAAACTGTTTATAATATTTAAACATTACTAACGCAGCATTAAAAAAAGAAAAGATTTCCATTCTATCACATCATAGTTTTAATCAAAATAATCGGCAGTCGGCTGAAAGTTATATCAAAAGTTTCCTTTAGTAGATTCAGCTAAACTATCAGAAAAATATTTAACCATTTGTAAACTAAAATATCTATTATATATATTCTTAATAATATAAATAATGAAATTGGAATTTTTTGATGATAAATTATTCATTCATATTATTTTCAGTGTTATAACTCAAGTAGCGAGAAATATTGCATGCCATAATAAAATATTATACATTTTTAATACTTTATAATACCGTACAAAATTTTTCATTTATTTATTTTTCTTTAAAATTATAAAATAATGGACTTTCTTCTTCATTTGAAGCTTTATCTTAAATGGATCTGAATGCCATTTTATACACAACCTCGATGAAATATCATGTATTAAAAACAAATGAACTAAAAAATTTCAAAGTTATTTTCATGAAATCGTCCTTAGTTTTTGAAAGACCATACTCACAATTAAAATCGATTTAATATACCATCTTGAACCTTTCTTGGCTCTGTTTTTGGAGACTTAACATTTTCTGTAACATCTGCTTCGGAAATACAATTTTTATTTTGAAATTTTCCAAATAAAATACAACTTAAAGAATTCATTTACTTAATTTACACCTGTTTGAAACCTCAATGGAGCCTTCAACGGTGGACAGAAGACTGTCTTAGTAATTTAATTTAAATAAAAACCTCTCGAAATTCTCCGTAGGCTCTGACAACGGTGATTTAGCGTTTAACTAATGGTTGCAAGTGGTTCGGAGTCTTTTTTTTACTTTGTTGATTTAAGTGACATGATTGGTCTTAATTGTTTTAAAATGATGCGAATTTATATAGTGTATTTGGACGTATTGATTGGGTATCACTTAACTGAAAATGGGAAATTAACTTCTCTTATTTGTAGGGATTTTATATCTAATACACTGATACTGAAAAATTAAATAGACTAACTAACTTATTCTAAATTAACTCTAGCCTGAAATCTGGATCTATTTCCCTATTCTGAAACTTATTTATTCGTTAAATGTAACAAATAAAACTCATATGAAAAGGATTTATTCTGGTTCAACTTAACAAAGTTACAAGAACTATGACATGGAAATATTATGACATATAATTTAATCATTGCAAGATGAAAAGTTAAGCACCGGAATTTTTTTAACCATCTGATCATTTTTAACTGTTTCTAAAAATTGATAACCGAAATCCTCTTTACATCAATTAAATCCAACTGATTTGGACAGTACAATTTAAGCAGATGATTGCATCAAATCAGAGAAATTGTTAAAAACATCCATAATGAAATTGAATTCATCTTTAATCTATTTTGATAAATTTATTAAAATAAGTTTAAACAAATGTCTCTTATCTGATAATATAATTACATATTTGCCATTATAATAAGTTAAAAAAAGGATATAATAACATATTTGCTATTTATTTTAAAACAGTGCCAGGAACTTTTAATCTATTGTAAAAATAAAAAACTGACGGTTTTTTAATGTAAATGTTTATTCTTTAACTACAACTTATTCTTTTTAGCTACAACCACTTTGAACTGTTTCTAAAAACAGATAATATAAATATCATTTACATCATTGCAATAGAAATTTCCTGTTTTTATGGTCCAAATTTTCAATAGGATTGAGGTTACGATGCTGGGCCAATCTAACCGATAGTTTAAAAATGTAGCTTTTTTTCTTCTAATTAATGATGCACGAATGTTATATAGTAAAGGATTAATGGGGTTATATAGGTTTTATGATTATGAAATGCAATTCTACAGGTTAAAATACACTAGAAATTAAAAAGTTAGATTTCAATTGTTTTTGTGCCCTCGCATTCTTAGCAATCATAGATTGAATCTTTCATTTCTATTTTGAATGTCAAAAATAAAAACAATTTTACAACTGGTGAATTCTTTAATTCAGGAAAAACATATGCCAATTAGTGAGAGAATGGCTATTAAAAAATTAAACAAAATACTGGACAAAACAGGTCCTGGAATAAGTAATAATCATACAAAAAATTTAGCAAAATATATGTAAATGTAATATATGTTTTTTTTTAAATTTTTGCTTAATTGCACGTTTGAAAATTAACTGTCTCTTTGAAAAAGAGCTGTGAAGAATTAAAGTAACTTAAGACATATGTCTTTTTGTGCTAATTTATAATTAAATATTAAAAAGAAAAAAAAGCCTAACCTGGTATTTTAATTTCATTACAAAACTTCAATTCTTCGTCAAAAATCAGTAAATTTCAAGATTTGTCAAAATAATTATAATAATCAAAAATAATTATAATAATCATATATACAGATCCTAATCATGATAATTTTTATTAATGAATATTTTCAAGTTATCGGCATAAATAACAAATTTAATTAATCAATTTGTTACATGAACTTGCTTAAAAATGAAAAGGTCTTGTCCAAAAAGTTTTTTATTGTTTTTTTTTAATTTAATATTTGTCATCAAATTTTCATTGAAATGAAAAATTAAAACAATGCAATTAGGTACTTATAAAAAATGGCATTTCGTATTTATTTATTCGAAAATAGGTTTATTTAGTATTATCATATTTAATTAATTATTATTATTATAATAATTTATTAATAGTTAATTTAGTAACAATTCATTATTAATTTATTAATAATATTTTAGTAATTTATACATTATTATTTTAGTAATATCTACTACATTGCATCACTTTATAATTGTATTTTTCATATAGGACAAATATCGTCATGCAAACATGGACTACTAAGTGATCAAAAATCCGTAGACATTTTAAGATTCCCCAGAAAAAAATCGGAAAAATATGTTCTAAAATGAATTGAGTGTATTATCTTTCAATGCTGAAGGTTTCTTGTTTGGGGTGGGATGGACAAAAATTACCATAAAAAGTATCGGTATGTAGCTCTATAAAAGGGGGCCAAAGAGAGATTTGCAAACAATGCTATTTGTTTAAAGATTTTTATATTTCCCATAATTTTCCTGTACAGTTTTTAATTAGGAGTTTAATATGGCGAGTCAAAAAAATAAAATAAATTACTAACTACCACATACAACATTCCCTTATTAAAGCTATTTTTTTTTTCATTTAATCATAAATCAGTTTCAACTTCTTTATACAATTTTCCACGGCTGAAAAACATTTAAACCGAGTCAAGATTCTTTAAAATTTATATGACTAATAATTTTGGTGAAACTATAAAAGCAGGCATTGTAAAGGATCATGCGCATATTGTAAGATCATGCATAGCCGAATCAAAATCTTCTATAGTACCCATTGTTGCTGACATAATGTCACCTGTATTATGTTCACGCTTGTGGTGGAAGTCATGATGAATAATTGTAATAAAAATTCCAAAACTGTATTTTTTACTTTATATAGCTATTTAATTATTTACATCAACATCTGCTACAGATGATTTTTAGCATTTTTTTCATACCCCCCCCAAAAAAAATTCATATGATTTCGTGGAAAATCGTTTTTCAGTATTTTTTGACTTTTTTTTAATGCTTATGGACTTTTTGACCATTCTACATAATAATATAGAGTTTAATTTGTAAAAGTCAAACTCAGACTGTTTTGCGAAATGTTATTGTCAAACCGAAAAAATTTTAAAAACGTGTTTTAATTTTTTTTTGCAAAAAATGTTTCTGGACAAAATATTAATGGTTTTTTTTGTATAATATATTTTTTTTATATTTTTTCTAAAATATTTATTGTATTTTTTTTTTTTTTGCAAAAAAAAAGAATTACGAAATACAATTTATGCATTTATTACAGCTCTAAACTGAAAAACATGCAAATAGAAAGGTTTTTAAAAAATATTATCATAAGTTTATCTCTCACATTTACCTAAATAAATACCTATTCGACAATGGGAAAAATTGTAATTTAGTAACCATTGTGACACGATATTGCAAACGTAAAATAATATTTTAGAGTTTTCAATGTCTGAATAATTTATATGCGCAAAAAAATTACAATTTATTTTTATGCTTTTTAACAATTCCGTTATAATATCAGTACTTGAGACAAAAATGGTAAGAAAACCCGGAATAGTAGATACCAAAAATGCTGTACAAATAGGTTGCTTAGTAAGCAATTGTTTACTCATATTATTAGTTGTAATTTTAAGTGGTTACATTTAAGATACAGGAATCAGGGATTAAACAAATTCAGAACGAAATTTAAAAAAATGAGGATATGAACTCGAATATATGTGTATTAAAGACAATTTGTATCAACATTGAAAGAAGAATTTAATGTCACTCCACGCAGTTGACCTTTTAGGCCATTTATGCTTTTTAACAGTTTCGCTATTATATGAGTACTTGGGACAAAAATGGCAAGAAAACCTAGAATAATAGATATTAAAAATGCTGTGCTTCAAATTGGTTGCTTGGTAAGCAATTATTATTAAAAAATGAGGATATGAGCTCGAATATATATGTATTAAAGACAATTTGTATCAACATTGAAAGAATTTAATGTCATTCCACGTAGTTGACCTTTTAAGCCTTTATATGCCAAAGCTGTCGCCTTTAAATTTACGCGCGAATTTCTAAAATCAACAGCACTGGCCGATAAAATCGAATAGAATATTTCAAGAGATCGATGCCGAAATGCCTGCAATAAGTTTAAGCATTTATTTTTCCATTGCGTATACGAAATGATCGGAATTCCATTCCTAATTAATTATGCAAACATCGTTTAATATTCTTAGGAATTTCAATGGGATCAAAACGCGCATTTCATTCGTTCCATAATTTGATTAAATATTTTATTAGAAGGAGCCCTTTGATTCCAAGAAGCATTTAACGTTACCATTTGCGCTATTAAAACGCAATAAATTTTGTATTCGTTTTAAATAATGAAAAAATGATATTTCTCTTAATAACTAGGTTTCTACTGCAACAAGTTGATTCACTTTAGAAATAATGTTATTTCCTGTGAAATAATTTCAAATTCAGCGAAATAATTTTATACATTATCTATTATTTTACTAAAAGGCTATAATTGCAATGAACAGTTCAGTGGAAAAGAAAATGTACCAAATTATTTTAGAAGACAAAGTGATAGTAACTTGTTCAATAAAGAACGTAAATAAGTTTAAACGTAAATCGTAGCTTATTTGACTATTTCAAACAATTAATGTATAGCACTTTTGAAAAAATGATCCAATATAAAAAAACGCAAATTCTGTATTTCTAGAAATAGGACATTCATTCATGTTTGCAGAAATTTCTAATACCATTTTAATAATACCTTATTTTTAGCAATTCTGCCACTCGAGGATTATGTTGCATTTAATTTATTACGACATTGTTTTGAAAGAAAATCCAGAAAAATTGTCAGAACAGCTTTTAATATGAACTGATTAGACATACTAATAATACCAGGATAATTTATAATTTATTTTTTGGATTCAAATTCATTTTAATCAATTAAAGATAAACAGAAATTTTATTTACCATTTTGAATAATTAAATACATTTTCATTAAAATAATTCTGAAATTTTTGAAAAGTGTTTTTAAAAACTAGTCTTATTAATTTTACTTTAATTATATTAACAAACTATTAGACACTTATTTTCTGAACATCAGCGATAATCTGAATCATTTCATTAAATATTCTAGTGAAGCAATATGCATGCGTAACGAAAAGGCTTTATCAAACAATTAATCAAGCATTCAGTAGTTAAAGAAAGTGTTGATTTTTAAAATATTTAATAAATATTAAAAGGACAATAAAAATTATTGAACATATCTTATACCATATAAGAAAAGTTTACTAATACTGTACCCTCGCGAATGTTAAGAAAACTTTCGGCCTAAGCCCACCAGGCCTAATGTGGCTTAAGTTCAGGCCAGATAACAAAAAATAGGTCGAAGTTCTATGAACTCATCTTTTTGCCCACAAAGGCCAGAAGACCAAATTTTTATACCAAAACTCACTGTTATAATATGTATTTCCCACTTATTATTGAGTACTAAGCTCTACATTTATTTCAAACCTCATAGAATGTGAGTGCAACCCGATGAATCATAGAAGCAGCTTCAGGTGGCGTGTAGAGTTAAAATAGAAAGCTGTTTACTGGCAGTTTATATATATTTATATACTGCCTTGCATATTTCAAAAATTTATCAGAGAGCAAGTAAGTTAAAGATACAAACTGTTCACATTTTAACAAACTCTGCAATGTTTAATTTAATTACGATAAAAGAAAATCAGGCCTGACAGTAGGAAAGCCGGAAAATCGTGAACTCCAGAGTCTACTATATAACGTTAATATAATACTTATCACATGGAATGTCCCAGATTTGAATGATTTATTTAACACTGGTTCAAGATAACGATTTCAAAAGGAAATAATATGCTCAATATTTTTAAATACTTTTTTTAACAAATGGTTCTTTAAACAGGTATAGAAAATGAATAATCTTATTAAGGTGATAGTTATTGAAATCTTCAGATTCAACCAATTTTAAATGGGAGATTCATTTCTGAATATAGAAACTATATAAGAAAATAATATATAATAATTATAAGTTTCTAATATAAGAAACTAGAAATTGGGATTTTGTTTATTTTTAGAGCTCGTTTGTCTAGCGATAAACCAAACCCTCAATTCATATTCGGAAACAGATCAATTCATCAAATTAATTCATTATTGGAAGAACAAGAAAGAAAGGAAGATTTGAAATAAATGTCATCCAGTTTTAAATTTCGAAAACCATCCAAGTTTTTTTTTAATGTTTCTATAAAATATTTTTCTTTTGCCTATTTCAAAATCTATCTTTTTTTTAGTTCTTGAATTTACTAAAATAAAGTTTCCAATGAGTATTAAAAAAATAATATTTTTCTTAGACATACACCTTAATATCATCAAGAAATAAATCATATGAAGAGCAATATTTTTTTAATGTAAGTACAGAGTTGGAGAAGTATTTCATTTCTTTTAGTAAATTAATAGAATTCATTAACGAGAGAGTTTAGTGAATATTTTCAAAAGCAAAAACTGATAAAAGGTCTGAAAAATAACCATGCTTGAACGAGATATATACTTACTAAGACACTTGTTATGGTTCTAGACGTAAAAATCTTACTACGTCGGGTGCACCACTCATCCTTGCTAAGCCAATTTTGTAAAACTACATGACTAGCTTTCAAAACTGTAGTACTACAATTTTGCACGGAAGAAATTATTTGCGAAAGCTTTTCAAGTAATCTCTATACGACTCTTCACAGCTAATTCCATTATCATGGTTGTCTTTTACAGACTTATATAACACTAAAGTATTTTTAAATTTTATTCCATATAAACTCTTAAGTGGTAAAAAAAATCAAATTAGCTATTAAACTCGATTCAAGCCTTGATACTGTGTCATACAGACATGTATATAAAATAATTTCCAGTTGCGACGGGTCTCACAGTATTATGTATATCTTCAATGCCTCATAATATCTCTGTTTTATGGTCCAGCTATACCGTTTATTAAGAGCTTTTTCATAATTATCTACCTTTTTGTGTTTATCTTGAATGTTTTTACTAATTCATTCCTGATATTTGTTTGGTTTATTTCTTGGTACAATTCTTTTTATTAACCCTTTACCGCATATGGGCCCATATATGGTATTGTAGTTTTGATTCAATTTTATTTCCAATTTAAGTATTATAAAATAATTCAAACTATTTTAATCCATCAAATATATATTTAGCAATAATAAAACGCAAAAAAAATTTATCTATGATTTTTTTCCGACATTTCGAAATAATATCACTTTTGTGCAAGTGGGTGAAAAAGCAGAATTGAAGTACGAGTGGTTCATTTTCAAAAAACGATAACAGAGTAAAACGTTAAGTACTTTTTGAAAAAAAATATTTTCATGGAGTCGATATACTCATCTTTCTCAACGGATAGTAATTCTTCCACTTTTCAACTGTTTTCTATACTATATACGAACCCATATACGGTTCCGTAAAAAAATAATAAAAAATAAATAAAATCTCATTATTTTTTAATATGTCTTATTGATAATTAAATGAAACTATTTTCACCATGAAACCACTTTTTTCAACGCTTTATTAATTAATGCAGTAAAGGATTAAAGCAATATTAAAAGGGATTTTATACTACATACTTTTTTCATTTTTACCACAGGGCAATTTCTTTAATTATAACTTTAAAAGCTTCACGTGATTCAGCTCACATTTAACAGTAACAAGAATGAGTTTACAATAATAAAAATAGGAATGGAAATAATATATCCTCAAGGATACATATTGAACATGACAAATTTTTACTTATACAGAAATTTTCGAAAAAATAAGTGCCGCTAACAAAAAGAGGAGCTTTGATAGAAAATAAATACTATTACTCACAACTAGTTTATTCATTCGAATGTCATAAATAAGTACAGTGAATAAAATTGAATTCAACTTTGTAAGTAGGCATTTGAAAAGTAAGGACTCTTTAAAACTAAGATTTATCAATACAGTTCCATCTTCGAAAATTATTAAAATGTCAGCAAATGAACCCAAACAGTGCCTTATAACAAATTTTTCATTTTGAGTATTAAGCGTGAAATAAAAAAAAGATGTTTTAAAAACGACAATTTTTAAAACTTCATTAATACATCAAAATGAAGAATCGTAATTTGCAACGTGACACTAAGTTTTTAAAGCATTAAATATCAATATAATTATTCTTGTTGATAGAAGAAAACTGACCAGCCACAGAGTGAAAATGTTTCTTCATTTTTAAATTAAGAAAGAATAATATTATTTTCCCTTATTTTTCTACTATCTATTTGATAATAAGCAACAGTTAAGGAAATTATTTAATCAATAATAAACAACTTTTAATTCATAAAATCCAGAAATAAAATATGGACCTCTAAAATTGTATGAAGGCGTTCTTCTGCATCAAAGAGAGATTACCCGAATAATATTCAAGTAAGTAAATATTCATGAATAAGTAATTATAATAATAAGCCAAAGTAATAATCATTTATTTTATTCAAAAGAGAAATTTAGTTTTAAAGAAGAAAACAATTACAAATGCAGCGATCAAATTATGAATTGAAATCTTAAGCTTTTCTTAAATATTATAAAAATTCTTGTAAAAAATCTCATCAGCTAGTTAAGAATCAGATTATATGAGTCTCTAAAATGAGATTTGTGAATGAAGAAGCTGGAACAAGTCCACAGACATTAAATTTTGATACAGATGAATACATTGTAACTTTTGGTTGGAAATTCCTGGAAAATTATAACCGATCGCAATAAGCTGAAATAAATGAAAAGCTCGGAGGAAAAAAACGTTACGAACGAATACCTCGAGCATTATTTTAATTAAAAATTTTACCCCTCTTAAACTGATTAATCTGATACTTCCATTAATTGATTAAATTACGTTTATAGTAAGTTAAATTATATTTTCAATTTTCGGAGCAGTTTCCAGGAAACATACATTGTAACTGCTTTAAATAAAGTATTTCGAATAAATTTAATTTCAATATAAACATTGTTATTAAAGAGGATAAACATGGATATCATATTTTGGATATTTGTAGCATTCATTTTGATACTGGAGTAGCACATTCAATATTTGCGTTAACAACTTGGATCCAATTGAGTTATTAAAGAAGATTTCACAGCTTTTCAATGACTATGTAATATAAAGTTGTTAATTATTTCGTATTTTCCTCGAAAAATTTTACTCAACTCCGTCTGTAAATTCCTTGTAAACGAAACTATTAATATCTTTAGAGAAAGTTTCCAAATTACTTGAATAAACTGCAATTAGTGAAGTTGAATATGTTTTTTTTTTCTTGAAATCAGTGAAATAGGAATTAGATTTTTATTAAAACAAATAAAATAATGGATAATTTAAACAATATTAACTGAACAAATTCCCTATTCTTCATAATATTTTTAATCAATTAACTAACAAACTGTTCCGTAATAAATAAAGAGGAACATTTATTTTAATTCGAAGAATTATTGAAATACTCTTAATTACAGGTCCTGGGAAATATAAAAAAATAAAAAAATTAAAAAAATGTAATGCATTCTCATTTTTTTATCTTTCCTGGAAAAATCTTGGAAAATCCTGGAAAAATCTTTATATTAAAATTTTCTTTGTTGGAACTAATCCTACTCGGTATGACGTAACTGTCAATTTCCATTGGTCAAATAAACATTTAGGTATCTTCTGAAGTAGAAATCAGCTCTAGTGTTAGGGACTAGGTTGCTATCCCGAAGGACTTATGGGATAAATTGGCTCATATTTAAGTTTCGTAGCAGGTACACAATTCAAAGCTAAAGTGCTCATTAGTCTAACAGTTTCAGAACAATACTTGTTAAGAATCTTATAGGGCTTAAAACAACCTTCCTGCTTTTAAAGATCTTCATGTATATTTAAAAGCAGGAAGATAATGGGTTCTCGAAAAGTAGTCTGTGCTAAACCACATTGAATAATTTTGCTCAATATCATGAATAATGCAAAATGTATTTGTTCTGCTAGGATGCGGTAGCATTTCAAAACGAATATTCTCGTGAGTGTTATTACATTAGAATCGGAAACTATAAAAAAAACAATCATTGTTAAATTCAATTAAAAGTAAATATTTTCTGAATCCAAAACTAATGAAAGACACATTCTATTTAAAGAGATAATACCAATACATTTAAAACACAAATGAACATAACTGAATTAGAAATAAATATTAAGTTGAATGCAAAAATGGAATCAAAAAGAAAGAAATGAATCTGTTCTGAGGGCATTTTCAAGGGTCACTCTCAGGCAGAGATTACACCAGGGATTATTTCTGTGGAGGGCTCGAACTTTCTTCCAAAATATTGATCCCCCATGAGCCAAAAATCCCAAGAAATTTAGGTTTTGGGGATAAGAATTAGCATCAAAATATCAAAGACAATAAATAACATAATAATAAGCAAAATATCATTTCAAAAATTTTAAATCTAAGCAAGAACAAAGCAAAATTGTTTCCAACCAAAATAAAAAAAATTACATTTAATATAAAACAAAAAAAGCCTCAGGAAAATAATATAAAACAAAGAACATACCGTTTGAAAGTAAAAATTTCAATAGCACTTGAATAAGACAACTACTTCATACCGACATTTTTTTTTGTCAAACTTTTATTTTACGATGCAACTGTCTTCAAAATGAAAACACTTTATGTAATTTGAGTACAGCCTGAAATCAATTTATATATATATATATATATATATATATATATATATATATATATATATAAATATATATATATATACTGAATCCGTGAATTCAAAGGTTGATATCTTTTAAGATTAATTATTGTTAAGATTAATTATTAAACCAATTTTTATATATCTTCTTTTTCGCTGATCATTTTATGCTATCTTTAAAGAAATAAATATGTAATATCAATTATATTCATCTTATAAAATGAATGGATAATATGATTATTTCAACCTGTCAGAATTCCATCTTTCTTTCGACAATTTCCGAACCTAAATAAGTAGGTCGAAAGACCATTTCAATAGGATCTCCTCAGTGGGATAAAAAACTAGCAAAGAAATTGAGTCTTTATATAAAACTTCTCACAAGTTTTGAAGGAATGTTTTTCTTCTTTGTATTTTCTGTTTGATACATAATAAAATAGAGGTTTTATTTAAAAACGTTTTTAGAAATTCAAATTTACAAAAAGATCTTTCTGTTTCTTTGAAGGGTGGATTCTTTAAGTAAAACATTTCATTTATATTTGAACAAAAAATAGCTTTTAAAAAATGCTATTAACTTTTATGAATATGTTGGAGGGATGTAAACCGCAAATCTTCAAGCAAGGAGTGAAAATATTTGGAAAAAAATTATTATATATTTCGAAAATATTAAAACGAATTACCGAATTTACTACAGTCTTCAAAAATAATTACAATAATTCAATGCATTCATACAGATTATATGATGATTGTAAAATCTTATTTAGTTCCTTAAGAAAATTAAAACTTGAGAAAATTTATAGCTGAATGAAGTATGAACAATAAATGCCATATGTATCACAAAAATTGAATACATGTCACTCTTTTTTTCCTTCTAATTACAATGTTCTAAATATTTAGACATTTTCCCGTCCTTAAACATTTGAAAAAGTATATTGAAAAAAAATGTAGTTCTTAAGAATTGATCCTCATTTTTAACCAGCAAAAGTTCATATTTTCATTTATTAAAGTCTTTTGCAATTTTTAAACTATTCTTTCAAGAAAGTAACTTTAACTTTGATGTAACTGTATAGTGAACAGAAACGATAGCTATAGTTTGTGCAATTTTTTTAAATAAAATATTGATAATAATGTTTCTTGCAGAAATTCGACATCTTCTTAGAGAAACTAGCCTTTTCTAGACATCTAGATAACTAATAAATTTTTTTCTTCCCGACACACACAAAAAAAACTACAATTGATCTGAGTTTATATAGATAATTTGATGTGCCTCAAGTTGACGGCCTTTCCTACGTCGCATTAGACGGTTATTTCTTAGAGAAAATTTAAACTACCACTCTAAAAACTTGTAAACTATGCCATACAATCTATCTAAGCACAACGAGCAAGTAAACGAGCTGAAATAATGTGATAATGTTAGAGGTTTACTCGCGCGTGAAATCCAGTCAAGTGTTTTAAAAAGCCAAATGCTTTTAAATCCAGTAGGGGAGAAAACACTCTTGAATCCATTTTTCTCAGACGAATCTTCCCTTTGTGACACAAAACATTTAGTTGAAAATGTCCCCTCCATTTGACTCGTTAAAAGAAGAATTCGACTCGTCCTAATGTCCCGAAGAAACATTTCTTGGAGAACTATCATTTTTCTTTCCCCTATTTTTTTAGGAACAGAGCCGTTTATTTCAGATATTTTTATTGCTCAAGACATTTTCTATAATTATGCACATCGTCTAAAAAGTAGAGCATGTCAAATCTAAAGCTAAAGCTAAAACCGAAGAGAAATGGAAGTTCGTTCGGTATATATAAAAAAAGAAAATAATGTGATAAGTTATAAAAATCAATGAATAATATTTCAAAATTATATTGTGTCTCAAAATCATCATTCAAAACTTGAGAAACTATCTATCTATAAAACAATCTATCAAATTTTATTGAATTTAGTTTAACGCTTTAATCTGTACATTTAGGTTTATTTTCTTCACAGAGTTTTTAGAATTTTTACTTTCAACTGATATTTTCCTTTGGTTTTATATTTTATTGGTTTTGTTATTAAATTGTGTTATAGTTTGGTTTGATTCAACTTTGCTGTGGTCTTGCTTACATTAAAAATTTTTAAAATAATATTTTGAATATTATTGTGTATTTTATTGTTTTTGATTTAATGGTATTGATTCTTATATCCAAAACCTACATTTCTTGGGATTTTCGGGTCACGAGGAGTCAATATTTTGGACGAAAGTCTGACCCCTCACAGAAAAATCCCTGGTTTGAATTCTTGCCTGAGGGTGAAAAAATTTCAGGCCGGATTCATACTTTCTTTCTTTTTGGTCATTTTTGCATTAAACAATATTTATGTCTAATTTGGCTTTCAAAAAGTACTTCATGTAGACTATCAATAACGTCTTTGCAATAAAATCCTTGCTTTTTATAAATTCTAGAGCGATATTGAAAAAAACTGTATTGTCAGCACACAATTCAAAAATATTGAAAAGTATTTCAAAAATAAATTTCAATAGTATCAAAAGTAGTATAAGGTTGATTATAAAGTTATTTAATAATTAACCTTACTTAAATAACTTTATAATTATTAAGACGTACAATCTATTTTTAAATGGTTATTCTAAATTTATTGTTTGTCGAATAATATAAAAGTGAATGGTTTAAACTCCTATTACTGATGCATTCAATTAACACACTTTTTAACACAGTGACTCTCGATAAATTCAACTTTGATGGGCGCATTCATGATTAGGCCTCAATAAGTTATTATTTTCATGAAATTGATTAATTGATCCTTAAAAATTTATAAGGCTGTCGAGATTAAGTAGCAAAGCCGTTGATTTCTTTACGAATCAATTAATTTCGTCATAGTATTTTTACTATCTGAAACTTTGGAGATATCGCCAAATGCTGTGAAATTTTTAATACTTAAGAAAAAAACTTAATCAATTAAAGATCGACTATCAACAACCATGTTAGGGGAAATATTGTTCTAATAAAATTTTACGAGAACAGAGCTGTTGTTTTTTTGAAGTGATAGCAAATAAGTCAAGTCAGGTCAGGTCAGGTCAGGTCAGGTCAGGTACATTGGACAATGTTTCCTCTCTATCCCAGTAACACTAGTATTTACCATGCTTTTCAAACTGTATCCTGTAAATTGAACAGTATATCTTGTATTATTCTGAGAATTGTATTTTTCATTGAAAATTCCTATTTCTTTTTAGATAAACTTTCTAATGGGAATATTAGCGAAATAGAATTTGATATTTGTATAATGATAAAGAATTATTTCACTAGCATTTTATTTGAATTTAAAAAGTTTAATAATGAATGCTAGTAAATCCAAATGTGGTTTAACAAATCTTTAAGTTGCTTGAATATTTGTAACCATCATATGATTTTTTCCTTCAAATATTAATCTGGTAATTGACACCTTCTAAAACCTAAAGGTATACATAAATCTTAATTTAAGGCACGTCAGTATTTATAAAATGAAACTATAAAATACGGTTGAAAATTTCTTGAAACGGCTTCAACTTAGAATCAAAATGTTTGGTGTCCTATAAAGTATTTTGGTATATGATCAAAATGATATTCCAGTAAATTTTGAATCTCTGAATCACGATTGAATATTCTATTCTTATTGATATCCATCAATAAGAATAGAGTAGGTTCAAGAAAGGATTATGAAATTGAAACGCTAGACAAATTTCATTGATAAGTAAAGTATTCCAGAATTCCATTCATTTTCACTAACATGAAAAAATGAGATTTTAAAAACATTGGAGAGCAAAAGAATCCCTCTATTTATCAAGAAAGTTTCTCCAAACAAATTGGTATAGTAGGCCATCAGATTTTTCAGCAGTTTCATATTATAAAGTCTTACCAGTAAAAATGTTAGAATTTCAGACACTTCTTTTTGCTCTTGGATACAAACTTTTTAACAATAAAAAGTATTTTATCTTTAACTTTCTCACGTTTCAGGCGTAATAAGTTGTTTCAACAATATAAATAGTAATCCTACTCTTATTTTTATGGGTAACGATATATAAAGTGCTCAGATCAAAAGATATGCATAAATATGATGCAAGAAATCACCCGGCGAATAAAGTAATGAGCATCAATTTCAAGAACAACATATTTTGCTACTTATTACATTATATGCTTTGATATGGGACTTTTGAAACCAACAAGAAGATTTACTAGAAATATATTTAAAGACCTTTTATTTTGAGGACTAATTTTAAAAAATTTTACTGACGAATAAGACTTTTTTTTACTCGAATCATTTAAACTTACAAGAAACAGGAAGTGCTCTTTCTATTTCTTTTGAAAATAACCACATAAATCTGAAATTTTTTTAAAGCAAAATCAAAGTACTTAGCTTACACAATTTTGAATCAGTGAAGATAACGGAAACCAGATGAAACATGTTTTGACACAAACTTCCAGCTGTTCTTATGATAGATTAGTTGGAAACGTTAAAAAGAATTTACAATTTTCGTATTTTCCTCGAAAACAAAAACAAGGCTCATTTTCTGATTTGTAATATTCACGATCTCTTATTTTACCTTTTAAAAAAAATATGTTAACATATCATAATGTTACTGTATCAGCTATAGAAGTTTTTATCTTAAAACTAAATTGCTCACTTTTGATTCGGATTTATTTAGAATATTATAATAGATTTTTTTATATTAGATATCTGCAATTTGAAGCATTACCAGCTATCAGCATTTGGATTTCGCATTTAAATTAACGAGGAAACAATTATATATAAATGTTTGTTTATATGTATAAAAATATTTTTTCATTGACTTAGAGAAGTTTTGATAATCAACGCATTTAATTATCGATGACCTTTGTAATACAATTATACAGAAAGCTTATTAGTGGGAGAATACCCAAGACATTGCGTCATTGAGAAATTATAGTTATTTAAGAGAAATTTGTGATTTTTCTTAAATAATTTATTATAACATTTAGCAAAACATCATGAAAAAAGTTCTCTAAATTTAATACGCTTTATGAGTCCAGAATTCAATAAACTGACTTTATCACGCAGAAATTGTAATCAACATTCAATTTATACAAAGAGGCAATAACTATATTTCTACCTTGCTTGATTTGTTATAATCACGACAATTTCTGGAAAGATTTAAAAAGTAATAAGACAAAAACTGAAAAACACTGGAAATGAAGAAATCTTATGAAATAATTAAAGTTTCAATTGATCTAGTTTGCGAGTATAATTTGTTTTTTAACTTTAAAAACTAAAACTATCATAATAAGAAAAAGAAATAGATTCACCCAGTTAAAATCTTTTGGAATCCTTTCCTATTGCTAATATATCAAAACATTTTCATTCACTTCAAATACATCATATAAAAAAGTGCCTATGCCTAAACTATTCGCTTAAATGCTTAATTAAAATATTTTTATTACAAAATATCATATAAAAATAGTATACAGTCACTTTCAAAGCACATTCAAAAGGACTTTGAACAGTGACCACTTCATTTAATTGATGATACATAATTTTGGAGTATCCGCATGAATTTATTTTATCAAGAGCAGGCAACTTGCAGTCGAAATCTGTGGTTAAGAATTTCCAATATCTTTAGTGTGTTGCAACTTTAAACAAAAGTGGAAAGTGAAGCATGTCAAAAATAAATATCCTCAAAATTATTGAGTCATTTGAACAATTACATTTTATTAGAATATTTTGAGCATTTTAAAAGAATTTAATATAAACGCTTAACAGAAGTAAAAAAAATTGAATTCTAGGATCCAAATTTGCATTCCAAAGACAACACTATTTTATACATGTTTCAAACATAGAAGTTTTTATTTAAAAAATAATGCAAAATATATGAAATGATTTCTGTATGTATTTCTTTTCATTTTTGGGAAAATTATTGGAGATAGCAATTTTTCATAATTTTTTAAATATTAGGATTAAAGATTATTTTAAAAACGACTGCTGTAAATATATTAATTAATTACAAAATTCAGGCATAAACTAAATTGATGGTTGAAAATTTAAGAGTTTAAATTATGAAATATGTATTTTATAGTAGGGTTTATTCTTTCAACTCTATGTCAAATTTGGTAGAAATAAACTTTTGGGGAATACTAATGATAAACTTTGATAAAAAATTTGAAAATTAACCATTAATATTGCAGAAAAATCAACATCAGAACGGACAATAAAAGGCATGACATATCTAGAATGCTCTCTTAATAGCTTCAGTGTAAGAAGAAAATCATTCCCTTTGCCCTGAATTGAACTAAGATCAGGACTGATAAGTATTAACATTATATGATAGTAGGTTACTTTTTCTCACAAATCTGGTGACTCCATCAGTAAATGTCTCTTCGTGTGAATGTGCTAAAAATTTTCAGCTTAATTGAGATATGCTATCAAATCGATGAATAATATTGAGAGAAAGGATAAATAAATAATAACTTGCTTGTGTTTTTAGCCAGTTTAATCAACGGATATTTTTTCATAAAATTCACAGGATTTTATGAGATAACAAAGCCAGAACTCGACACCCTGGTTTGACCATAATAGAAGTACATTTCACCCTCAATTGAATCAGTTAATCAATCTAAAACCCAGTGAAGAATTTATGAAAAATTAATAATGAAGAGTAGAGAATTTTTCCTTCATCTATCGGTAATAAATATGTGTAAATCTGCCCAAAAGAGATAGAAATTTTAGCCACAGTTATGTTCTGATTTCAGTATCATATATAGGAGTAGATTTTACGTTCAATTCAATCAATCAAAAACCCGGTGAAGAATTTATGAAAGATTGATATTAAAATGTAGAGAGCTTTTCCTTCCTCTATCGGTAGTAAATATGTGTAAATCTGACCAAAAGAGATAGAAATTTTAGCCACAGTTATGTTCTGATTTCAGCATCATATATAGGAGAAAATGATCAAAAATCTATTTTAATTTTTATTAATCAGAGTTAGAAGTAAAACGTTTTTGTATGGTTAAAAAGAAAGCAAATATCCCTTTTTCATTTACTGAGCCTTAATTTCATTAGTATTAATTTCACTGCAAACTATCCAATATTATTTAATTATTCTGCATCAATGAAGAATGACAGGAGAAAATCACGATTTGTTGAATTTTTTTTAATAATGTGGTCAAAATATTTTAATTAGTATTGTCTGAATGTAATCTGGCTCGATTTTTGATATTGAAATTTAACAGAAATATTAAAAAAGGCCCTTTCAGTATAATTATACTACATATTAGCAAAGTTATTTTGTCCTTGTTCATCATCATATTCAAGATGGAGAGAATCAGAAGAAAATATCTAATGTACCATATATGTATAAATAAATTTTATATAAACTTTCATGCATATATAAATTTTGAATGGAATTGGAAATTTCTTAACACCTGAAAGACAATAAATTCTGACCTCAAGATAATTTTCTTTATAGCTGCCGGACCTTTTTAGACCGATCTTCCCACTAAGTCTTCCTTGACAAAGTTATTTTCGTTTCTAAATACTTTATTTCTAATGTAAGTGGAACTAAATAACAGCCTTTCAATTATACTGTTCATTAAAATTAGTCTTCATTCAAAAATGACGTTAGTCATTCGCATTCTGATTAAAGAAAGAACGACTAAAATTTAAGTTTTGCATTTCCCAGGTTGATTTCGCTTCATTCTATTTCCAGAAAAAATTACTTTGTTTTTCGAGTATCTTATTTTAATATAATTTATTCAAAGCTTCATGAGTGTATATTCTTTCAAAGAAATGACTTTAATTTATATTTTTAATTTTAGATCTCAAACAATAAAAAGGAATATTCATTAATATTATAAAGATTTTATACAAGAACGTACAGCTCTGTACATCATATGGCATCTTATGTAACATGGCTTAGTAAAAATATTTGTATAAAATAAATTTATTAGCCATTTTCCCCTTCAATAAAGAAAGGAAAATAAAAGATTAAGTAATAAAAAGCTTCGCACTTATCAAATATTTCATCACTTCTTCTAATAAAATGAATGGGATATTTCTTCGTTGTTATTCATCTTCAAGATAGAAATGTTGTGATCGAATTTTATAATTAGAGACTACATGACATATAATTAACATGTGAATCCAATAACATGTACCAATATTAAATACTTGGCTAAATTGTTTTTTATCCAGATTTTTAGATGACTAAATGCTTCTATGAGATATGTTACAAATTTTTGCTTAAATTCCTGTGAGTAACTTATTTAATAAGGTAATGTAAAATGAAAAGGTATGGCTATGATGAATTGCTATTAAAATTGTATGAAAAATAAATTATTGAAATATAAACTTATTTCAAAGTAGAAGCAAAATTTTGATGAATAAATAAGCTTATGATAACCGCTATTCTTTAATTTTTTGACAGCTTCGTTAATCTACGCACTTTATTTCATGTTTAAATTGTTTTCAATTTTTATCTACTTGTCAAGAAAAAAAAGCATATTACATGATGTAAATGGAGAGTTCTTCCTTTCTGGATAGTTAGTATTTAAAACCAAATCATGATGGGATCCCTTGAAATAGAATTGGCACGAACTGTAGTGAATCAAGTTAAAACCTCATTTCCAAGCATAAGACAGTGAATTTCTGTTAAATACAAATTTTATGTATTAATATTCTGTTTACAAATAACTTAAATAATACCAGATATGAAGTCAATACAAGCTTTCTGAATTTGAAATTATTTTTCGATTCAAGCAATAAATGCATTTCTACTAAGAATGAATATGGGTTTTATAAGTAATATAAAAACTACAAATTTAAAGGTCTTAAATGAACTTCTTCCAAAGACATTATGTAAATTATTGCTACAAAATGAAAATCATAATTGTCTAAGTATTTCATAGGACTTACTTCAGCACGAACTTGACTGATGAAAGGAAGGTCTTCAATACTGCAAACTCCAAAAGTCGCACTATGTGATATAAATAACAAAAGGTTTAGACGACTAGACCAGCTATGACGACTTGTAAGTCACCACAGCCTACAGGAATAAGCCAACTTCTAGTCATTCATCTAATTTTCTACTAACTTATAACATTGTTAAGATGCTTAGATGAAAGTCAATCAATTAGAAAAAGGAGTTGATGTCTCTGTTAATGAAATAACTTTTTTTAAGCCTTTGCCCTCCGAAAAATAATTAGATGCAAAATTATCCACCTATTACAAATATTTGTTTATTGCTATGAAAAATAAATGTATATAATTCTTTTAAATCGAATTTCTTTGAAAAATTAATCTACATCTCTTAACTATTATGTCGCCATTTTTAACAATTAAAATTGAAAAATAAATAAATAAAACATCAAAATGATGCACAATCTTGAATGGTGTGTCAGAGGCACCATCGGAGTGCAAAGGGTTAAAAGTATTAATAAAGAGCACTTTGACCATGGATGGATTGAGTGACGGTTTTCCAAAAGATAGCAAATGTGTTGCTTTTATTCTTTCACACCAAAAAATATGAAAACGTGTCTGTACTCACGGTTTCATCTGTATATACTCTCTCTCTCTCTCTCTCTCTCTCTCTCTCTCTCTCTCTCTCTCTCACACACACACACACACACACACACACACACACTATTAATTTTGCATTCATATATTTAACCTCTTAAGATGTTTTACACCCAACAAGGATTACATTCTTATTAAATGCGAGAAATCTTTGCATAGAAACAAAATCTATATCAATGAAAAGCTTTTTTTTAAATTTACAATCCTATGAAGGTGATTTTTGTGTAATATTTTACGAAGTTATGACAAAAAACATAAAATCATTCTGTCCCTCTTTCACCTTTTCACTTAAGAGGGTGTAACAATTTCCTAATAGTACAGATGACTTTTCTAGGTTCTAAGGAACATCTGTACTCAAAGGCGCACGGTAATTGAAAAAAAAAATTATAATGACTTTGAAGACATTTAATATAATTTTATTCCTATTGATATATATTCAATTTGTCCCTATAATTAATTTACAAAAAACTTCTTTTATTTCCTCAAAATTAGTAAATGAATAAGATTATGAATACGAGATTATTATTTACATTCATAAATTTGTCTCTTTATATATACTCCTCGAATTAATTTAAAAAGTTAATAAAAAGACTGAAATAATATTTATTAATTTATTTTTACAGATTCACATAAATTTCAATCATATTGAATTCACATGGCAACTTTTTTTAAACTAAATCTCTACTAATAATTCAGGTGCGTATGTATGTGTGTGTGTTGGACCTCCACAGGGGAAATTGTTTGACGTACAACTATTAAATTTACTGCGTATATAGCTTGGAATGCGAGAATGGGAAATGATAATATTTTATCAAATTTTAATTAATTAAAAATCAGGTGAAGTCTTAGCGTTTTTCAGCAATAACTTTCAAGAATGTCCTATAAAATTGAATTTTCTGCCATTTCAAAATTGCCCTTTTGATAATGCCAATTTAATAGTCAGGCAACTTCTTTTCAAAATTTAGACAATTTAAAAAATACTTTTTGACTTATTTCCAATAATAAAAGGAAACAATGAGAAGATTTTGAATTTCATGGTAACAATTGTTGTCCAGAAATTCAAAAAGTTTTCATTCTTTTATCAAAAATTTAATCGTGTGATTTTCTTTCATTATTGGAAGCTCAAGAAGGATTTTACGTAATAGCTATGTAGTTTACAATACGAATAAAAAAAATTAAGTTATAATACCACGGAATTTAGAAGACAGTAGATCTGAATAGTTACGCTTTTAATAGTCCTATAATGTCATGGGATTAGTATACATTACGAATGTTCATATAAGCAGAACAATAAGGTAAGGTAATCAAAATAACAGAACGTTATTATCT
The DNA here is from genome assembly GCA_026289955.1 of Argiope argentata. Classification (NCBI taxonomy): domain Eukaryota; kingdom Metazoa; phylum Arthropoda; class Arachnida; order Araneae; family Araneidae; genus Argiope; species Argiope argentata. The sequence continues at coordinate 651,697 of JAOUZG010016587.1, read as the reverse complement.
GACAATGTGGTGAAATCTTAGAGATGAAGTGACACTTAAATAAATATCTTAAACTAAATGTAACCATTATTTCTGGCAAAACATTTGGGCGCTGTAGAAACCTAGTATGCAAAAAGACAAAGCTTTCTTTCTTTAACATTTATTATAAAGAAGAGATAACTACCGGTACTTAAAATATTAGACACCCCTTATTTAAAATTGGGAAGAAATAAATATGTATATAGATATATTATTTCCAAGGCATGTAAAATTTTTCAACACTATGGAGATGAGATCTCACTGCCATTTTAGGTATTATTATTCCATTTTTCTAAAAAAATATTTAACTATGCCGACCATTTTGGGTTACAAGCCATTGAATATTCTGAAGAATAGTTATGCCACCTCATTTGCTAACCATACCAGAATTTATTTTTATTTACTTTAAAAAAATCCACAAAAAATTATGATCACATTTTTTGTAACATTGTACAAGCGTATTCTAGTGAGGGCAGAAGGAATAAATTTTATCAGCATATGGTAGCAGGTATATAAAAGCAGGTAGTATTCAGGCAGCATCACAGGTTGAGGAACGAAAACACAGAGAAAAAGCAAATTATTGAAATCAAAATACGAAGGATGCAGTCACTTAATACGTAATTTTTCATCCGCTTTCAAGTAGGTAAACGCAAAAAATATTTTAAAATTAAGTAAAACTACTAATAATTTCATTCAAAAACAGTAAAAGACAGGCAAACATTATTTTATAGCGAAATTTCAATCTAAAATGTTTCCATTACTAACGGTTATTTTTTTTCTCACAATATTTTAGCAATATTGGAATGCTTTGCTATCTATAATATTTAGTGATGCTACGTTTCATTTTCTATAATTATTTTTATTTATTCAAAAGGAGCGTACAGTTCAGTTAGGAGTTACTTAGTAAAAAATTACTGATTCATTAAAATTATGAGAGTGAAATCTTCCCGTAAAGCCGGAGCTTTAAATTTATTAAACTATTAACCATTTCTCAAAACATAAGCTCCTAAATTTTTATTATAAACCCAAAGGATGAAATTCATGGAAGAAATTGATTCAAAATATTTTGTATCACATAATAGTCCATTGTGCACTACTTAGAGGAATATTCATATTGATAAGCTTGGAATTCCTCTCCTATTTTAACGAACGTTTTGTTCGATTCTTAAAAGATGCACATTCTGAAAGTACCACTTCATTCTCTGACAATCTAGATAGCAATGAAAATGAAAACAAGTATGATGATTTTACGATGAACGTTTCATGATACCTTTTTCTGTGTAATTACTGTTTTAAGGTATAACAGTAAGAAACAACGGTGATATCCGAGATTTTTTTAATAATCATGTACTATATTTAAAAAAATCAAATGAAATATCACTCAATTTTCTTTGAAAAAATACTTATGTTTCAATCATTTTTTGTGGAAAAAATATCATTGGATGCTTTTTCGAAGTCCTACAAGAGTGTAAAGTTAGAAAACTTGGCTACTATAATTATTTTGTTTCATTCTAACGGATTTAAAACTGTCTCATTCGTCTATGAGGGTTTCGATAGTTTTAGTATTTAAAATCAAGAAATTTGAGCAAACTGCTTTCTTTCGAATTTTATACGATATCAATAGAGGGTTTGATCTACCCAAATAGATAAAATGGCTTCATTTGAAATTTACAAAGAATTTCTGATGTCTCTTTCCCATTTCTCTTCAAGGACATTCTGCGTTTCTTGAATTATGAGAAGATACTTAGCTAAGTTGCTTCTTATAACGTCTCGTGTATGCTACATTGCATTCAGGACGGATGAATATGATAGTAGCTGTTGAAACTTTATTTCCACCCCTCGAGGTTCAAGGTTTTCCGCCCGAGGGCGCTGTATCCCCCTCTGGGTTTTGGTTGTTTTTGTTAGTCTGTTTTCTTTACGTGGTGATGTCTGTTGTGTGTGTTCGTCCCTCCTGTTAAATGTTTGCTGTGTTAAAATAAAATGCGAAAAATCCACTAGTTGCGTCCTGATCCTTTCTGACAGGTAAGAGCTTTGATTATCCATTTTTCTGATTGAATGAAATGACAAATACGAATTGGAAGTCTAATCACTTTTGGTGCCGAAACCCGGGAAACGCCCAATTCGGCCAGAGGTACCTTTAGATGCGAAATTGAAATCATTTGCGAATTAGCTAAAATGGATCTGGAATCTTTGAAAAAAGTTAGAACCCCTGTCAGAAAGGCTGCAACAGAATATTTTAAACAGCTAGAGCAGGAAATTTATAAAGCGGATGAAAAATCTTTAGACGTGATCGAAGAACTTTTAGCGAAACTATTAGATAAAGATGATCAGCTAAAGAAACTTGACTCGGATATATTGAATTTGTGTAAATCGCAAGATCTGACTAACGAAGTGGAACGTCAGCAAGAATACAGAGATCAAATGATAACGTGGAAAATGCGAGCTGAGAAAATTTTACGAAAAAATGAAAGCGAAATTGCTAATGATAAAATTATTAACAGCAATTCTCAACAATGTTCAATCAAACTTCCGAGATTACAAATACCTCAATTTGATGGAGATATGCTAAAATTTAATGACTTTTATTCTCAATTCGAAACTGCCATACATAAAAATTTAAGTCTTAGCGATGTTGAAAAATTTAACTATTTAAAATCGTATTTAATCAACGATGCTGAAATTGCTGTGCGGGGCTTGGCTTTAAAAGCAGAAAATTATTATGTCGCCATAAATATTCTAAAGGAGAGATTCGGTAGAACTGAAATGATTATTGATGCGCATATGTCACAACTTTTAAATTTAAATCCGGTACGTAAAGCAAATGATGTTAAGTCGCTACGCAAATTATATTCTGTATGCGAAACGCACATGCGTGGGTTAGAAAACAATGGTGTTGATCCAAACAGTTATAGTTCTTTACTACATCCCATATTGTTAAAATCTATCCCTAGAGAATTATCCTTAGAATTTTCCCGTAAAATGTATTCTAAAAGAGAAAGTACTATTTCGGATTTATTAGAATTCTTAAAAATCGAAATTCAATGTCGAGAACGAAACGAACATTTAATCAAAGAATTTGACACCGATGCACGCACAGAATCTAGAGTTAGCACTTATGAAAGGCCTAACCATAAATATGGAAAATTCAATAAGAATAAATTTGAGTCATGTAACCGAAAAAACCAAAGAAGCGAGAATACTCCGCATGCATCCGCCTTTGTAATCGACGTGAAAAAATGTTTATTTTGTAAAAATCCTAAACCCGATCATGATTCTTCATCTTGCCCTTTGCCGGTTGTGGAAAGAAAGGCTCATTTAAGAAGAAACGGGTTATGTTTCCTGTGCCTCACGAAAGCAGGACATATTTACAGAAACTGCCCTTCGAAACGGACATGTGGTAAATGTCAACGTAGACATTCTGAGCTGATTTGCGACGCGACAACACCCCCTGAGCCCGAGAGGGGTGAAAGACCGGATGTAGAGAGGGACGAAATAGTCACTTGTTCGAACATAAATATCAGTGAGGGTGAAATACTTTTAGAAACCTGTTCGGCCTTAATTAAGTGGGGAGAAAGAAGAAAAATGGTAAATATTCTGTTAGATAACGCTTCTCAGCGATGCTTTTTGAAAAAGGAAATAGCTGACGCGATGAAAATACCCATAATGAGAAGAGAAAAACTGTTAGTTTATACATTTGGTTCGAGAGACCCGATAGAAAAAACGTACGAAGTAGTGAAGTTTACACTTTGCAATTCTCGTGACCCTGAAAAAAGAATTGAAATTGAAGCATTGCTTTGCGATGTCATTTCTAGTTCTCCTTTTAAAGTATCGTCGAATAAACTAGAAAAGATGCTTAGTAAGAAAAATATAAAGCTTTCAAATGCTTGCGAGTCTTTCGGAAATGAATTTTCTCTTTTAATTGGAGCGCAATATTTTTGGGAAATACATTCAGGCAAAAGGGAAAATTTAACTAAAACTTTATTTGTAATTGATACAATTTTTGGTAAAGTTGTCCAAGGTCGAATCTCACCAGTAGATTTAAACTGCGACAAGAACGTTTCTGTTTTAAAAACAGAATGTTGCTCAGCGTTAAATGAGAATTTAAAATTATTTTGGAAATTAGATGCGATGGGAATAATGGATAGGGAAAATATCTCCGATTGCGATAAGGATTTAATTACGTGCTTTGAAAACAACTTAAAATTCAAAAATGGGAGATATGAAACTAAGCTCTTTTGGGATAAAAGTCCTGACAAATTACCTAATAACTTGAAGGTAGCTAAACGCAGATTTGAAAATTTATGTGTGAGAATGAAGGGAAATAACTGGCTTTTGAATGAATATAAGAATATTATTGCAGATCAATTAAATCTGAATATTGTTGAGGAATGCTGTTCGAAAATTCAAAATAACACATATTATATGCCGCATTCTGCAGTTGTAAGGACCGACAAGGAAACGACGAAAGTTAGAATGGTTTTTGACGCTTCTTCGAAAGATAAAGGTTGTAAATCTTTGAATGACTGTCTCACTCCTGGTCCGTCATTGAATCCTAGAATCCTTGATGTGTTATTGAGATTTCGCGAATTCAAGCATGCATTTTGTAGTGATATACAAGGAGCATTTTTAACAATTGGAATAGCTAAGGAGGATAGAGATTATTTGAGATTTTTCTGGTTTCCAGATGACCAGGATTCGAAGTCTCATAAAACTCTCAGAATGACACGAGTACCATTCGGTGTAACATCTAGTCCATTTGTGCTTGCTGCAACCATTAAATATCATATTCGAAAATATGAACAAGAACAATGCAAAGCTTATGAAATGCTTAATTCATCACTTTACGTAGATGATTTGTTTTACGGAGCTAATACAATAAATGAAGCTTTAGACCTCTCCATTACTGCCATAGAAATTCTTAAAGACGCGAACATGAATTTAAGAAAATTTAAAACTAATTCCGAAGAATTGAGAAAATTGTGGTGCGAAAGAGGTATGGAGGATATTGAAGAGTCCAGCATGCGTCCTTTAAAGGTTTTAGGAATCATATGGAACATTAACGACGACACGTTTAAATTAGACGTGCAACCTATTCTCAAGATCATCGACAATTTGAGGAGCACTAAGCGCAGCGTTCTTCAGACGGCTGCAAAGATCTATGACCCAGTTGGATTTGTTTCTCCATTTATTGTAATCATTAAGTGCCTATTGCAAGAAATATGGGAATGTGGTTTAAGATGGGATGATGAACTGCCAACTGAATTAAAGAAAAAATGGGAAAACTGGTGCTCGCAAATTTATTCTTTGAAGGATTTGACATTCGAAAGGAAATATTTCTCCTCTCCTTTGAGTCAAGCAAAGGAATTAGAACTACACATTTTTTCAGATGCTAGCCCTAGAGCATTTGGAGCAGTGAGCTATTTTCGCCTTGAAACAACCGATGGATGTGTATCTACAAGTTTTATTACAGCCAAATCGCGCTTAGCACCACTTAAAAAATTAACCCTCCCTAGATTGGAATTAATGGGAGCTGTGATTGCTGCTAGAATCCTGAGATATTTAAAAGAAAATTTTAAATTTCCCATATCTAGGGTATTTTTGTGGAGTGATTCATTAATTTCTCTCCATTGGATCAAAGTTTCTAAATGGAAACCCTTTGTTTCCAATCGTGTGATAGAAATCCAGTCCAACACTGATCCTGCGGATTGGCATCACTGCAGTGGGAAAGAAAATCCTGCCGATTTCATCTCTCGAGGAGCGAGTGCAGAGAAGTTTATGAAAAGTGAGATTTGGACTCACGGTCCAAAGTGGCTTCGTCAGGGAAAAGAAAATTGGCCGAGAGGTTCTGATTTCAACAATTTCTCTATTGAATCATGCGAGAAAAAAATGAACCAAAACGAAATATTGACATTTGTGTGTGAAGCTCATACGAAAACTGTGCCTTTACTTGATATCAACAAATACAGCTGTTTGAATAAGTTACTTAGAGTTACAAGTTGGATACTTCGCTTCATACACAATGTTAGAAATAATATTAGAAGATATGACGAAATAAGTGCCGAAGAACTTGATGGTGCCGAAAAATACTGGATAAAATCAGTACAAGAAGAAGTTTTTGTCGAAGAAATTGCTTATTTAAAGCAAGGAAAATCAGTGATGAAAAATTCCAAGATTTTGGAATTGAATCCTTTTCTTGATTCTGATGGGATAATTCACGCTGGTGGGAGACTCCAGAAATCGAAACTTACTTACCTACAAAAACATCCCATTGTTATGCCTGCAAAGCATCGTTTCGTGAGTTTGTTAGTTTTAAACTCGCATAAAAAGATGTTCCACGGAGGGATTTCTGAAACTCTGACTGAAATCCGCGATAAATACTGGGTAGTTAGAGGAAGACAAACGACAAAGAATCTTTTAAAAAGATGTGTGTTGTGTAAAAGATTCAACTCTTCTCCTGGTCTCCAAGTTACTGCACCTTTGCCAGCTGCGCGAATGGAACAGTCACCTCCCTTTTCTATAGTGGGAGTTGATTTTGGTGGACCCCTCTACGCTAAGAACTGTGACAACAAACTCTACATCGTTTTGTTTACGTGCGGTGTAACCCGATCTGTCCACTTAGAACTTGTTGACAATTTGACAACTGAAACTTTTCTCTTAGCACTTAGACGGTTTATCGCTCGTCGTGGACTGTGTTCTGAGATTTGGTCGGATAATGCTCAAACTTTCAAAAGAACTGAACTAGAGCTAAAACATTTGTGGAGCGTTATCAGTCATCCAGAGGTGAAAGACTTTTATGCCTCCCACAAAATCCAGTGGCGCTTTATCGTTCAGAAAGCTGCATGGTGGGGTGGCTTCTACGAAAGACTCATTAGATCGGTGAAACTGGCTCTTCGAAAAACTTTAGGTCGAACCACTTTGTCTCGAGAAGAATTAGAGACTTTAATTATTGAAATTGAAGGTGTTCTTAATTCTCGTCCTTTAACTTATGTGTTTTCAGATATTCAAGAACCTGCGCCTCTTACTCCAGCTCATTTGCTGTTAGGAAGAAGAGTCAATAGTTTACCTCCTGCCAGACTTACTATTGATACTAATTTAAGTAATAGGAAAATTTTAATTAAAAGGTTTAATTATCGTGAAAGGTTAATTAATCACTTTTGGAAAAAATGGCTTAAAGAATATCTTTTAATGTTAAGATCTACTCAATATGTGAAGCCAACAGGCAAAATTAGAGAATTTAAAGTTGATGATATTGTACTAATTAATGATGATAAACTTCCCAGGCATTTTTGGAAATTAGGAAAAGTAGTAGCTGTATTTCCTGGCAGAGATGGTAAAATTAGATCTTGTCAAATTAAAACGAATACATCGGTTGTTAAAAGGCCTGTTCAATTGTTATACAACCTTGAAATTGATGAACGAATAGTTTGAGTAGTATCATTAATGTCATTATGTTTTTTAGGAACCTTTATTGAGATTTGGAATTTAAATGCAATGTGAAGACATTATCCTAAGCTTGTATTTAACTGTATTATAATGAGTTGGTGAGTATGTAAACTATTGTTGTGAAATATTGAATTTGTGCCATTGATATTATGTAAAATGTTAAAAATATTTAAATATTATTTAAAGTGAAATTTCCATAACATTGCAACAGAAATATTGACTAATGATGTGAATTTATAGAAATTGGACTTTGTGTTAAAATTAGATATGTAAGGTCATAAGAAATGTTGCAATGTGGAAGATTTTTGAATGTTTAATTTGAATGAACCCCTTGGTCATTCGGGGGGGAGTGTGTTGAAACTTTATTTCCACCCCTCGAGGTTCAAGGTTTTCCGCCCGAGGGCGCTGTATCCCCCTCTGGGTTTTGGTTGTTTTTGTTAGTCTGTTTTCTTTACGTGGTGATGTCTGTTGTGTGTGTTCGTCCCTCCTGTTAAATGTTTGCTGTGTTAAAATAAAATGCGAAAAATCCACTAGTTGCGTCCTGATCCTTTCTGACAGG
>JAOUZG010016587.1:619424-643277 GCA_026289955.1 Argiope argentata | reverse complement strand
AAAAAAAACGAAATGACTTTTCGAACAACCCAATAATTGCAGATATGATAGTTATCTAGCTCTGAATGGAATCTTAATGGAACTTTGCGACCCCATGACTTAGAAAACATCTTTTTGAGGAAAAAAAACACTCATGCTCTTATACTAGAATAGTCGAGGTTCTTTATAATAGGTTTCGGTGTGTAGGAAGTAGAAGAGGTTAAAATAAAACCTTCATTGAATTTTAAAAAAACATACAATCCAATATGAAAAATGAATTTTTGTTTGTTCGTATTTTATATGCAGCCGTACCAATCGTCCGATAACCATAAAACTTTGCCAACTTTTTACTTTGAACCGTGAAAATCCAGGGCTTTCCCATGGCCAGTTGTATGTTGGAGGCTCAAGATTCGGACAACCTCAAAATTTGTTTTTGTTAAAGGCGGAAAAACAAAAACTATTGTCTACCCTAAAATGTACTTGAGCAATGAAATAAAATGTATATATATGTAAAATAAATATAATTTATACTTCTCCTTTATAGGTTATTTAATTTCATTGAATGTACTTATTGCCGTTAAGATAATAAATATTCTTTTTATCCTTCCTAATTAATCAGGATAGCCATTTCGAATTCCAAACAATATTTCCAAATCTATTTCTTCTGTGGCAGAAACACGGATGGTACCAGCTAGCAATGGAATAAATTTAAATGTTTAAAATTCCCAAAATATTCGATATTAGAAGTAATGTCGGACAGATATGTCAAACCTCAAATTAAAAAAAAAACATTACGAATTTCAAAATGGAATACAAAATGTGACATAAAACAATTACAATCCAAAAGAAAAGTAATGAATGGATATATATATATATATATATATATATATATATATAAAACCAAATTATTTATAAAATCAGAAACAAGTTATAAAAACAAAACAAAAAGATAATAATAAACTACATAAAAAGGGGGAAATTGGAAAGAACTGAAATAATAAAAAGATCAAAAGATCAAAAGCTTAACCAATAAGTTTTAGAAATATTTAAAATAAATATATTATAAACGAAGTTAAAATCATATTAAAGAAAGAATGACAAGTAAAAGAGTCATTTCCTCTTTAATGCATTTTTTTAAAGACAGCGGAAATCATTCATCATCTCGGACACCAGTATATCATCTATATCCAAAGGTAGATCAAAGTCTCAGTTGCTCCAGCGTAAACACATGGATTCAAATTTTATAAACTTGAAGCTGAAGTTGCACATTGTATACCTTTAAATGAGTTGATCTTAGAATAAAAGTTGGCATTAATAATTCCGACACAGAATTAATAGTTCAAATTCCGAAAAAAAAGAACCAATAGTTTCCATTGTTTGTCGGTACTTGAGTTGTTTTAATACATGTATAATACTTTGAAAATTTTAAAAAGGTTGTTTCCTCATAAATATCATAATTCGTGTTATTAGTTACATTACACTGCTTAGCAAGTGATACATAATTAGGAAAATTATTGCAGCAGTATCGGGAAGACCCCTTAACCGAAAAGTGGCTTCTCTTGCTCCATTTTCACGAACTGTTATGGAGAGATGACAATGATCGGCTCCTGATTTGAGCATCTATGACCATGACCTGATCTTTTAAAATCAAATCCAATGGTTTGGAATCAGTCGAAAATTAAAAAAATCATCCCAATACATATAAAAAAATAATCACTTATCATTATAATGTACTTCTTAACAGCTGATTAGTTGTTAAATAAAATATTGATAGTTAATTTGTTAGGTTTTTTTAAGGCGCAAGAGCCTTTGATGTAGATAAATCATGATTTATAGAAATTGTTCTGCAAAGACTTTTCCAATATACCTAAACAGCAAAATTTGAAATTGCCAGGTTATGAAATGCTTTATCGAATTCTGAAATGTCCTTATTTCCATACTAATAAAGCTGTTTTGTATAAAGAATTTTTGTTGAAGGTTTTTCGAGAAGCTTCTATAAATTTTAAAAATGATTTTACACTTTTAAAAAGGTGGTTTAAGGGAAAAAAATTTCAACTATAGCATATTTAATATAAAAAAAAATTGGAAAAAAAAAAAACTTCTTTAACATAGTTTATGCTGTTGTCATTTTTAGGCCTATATATCTTTAGCTAAAACAAAAGTGACGTACTTTCATAATTGTCATTTCAAATAGAAACAAACTGCAAATTTAAGATACGATAAAGGCACAATTTATCGTATTTTTAAGATAAGATAAGCCTAACTTGATATTCGAAAGTAAAAAAAAATATTGCAGCCATTCAAAAACAAATTAATAGAAATACGAAATTTATATTAAATGATTACTAAAATGTGCAGATCAAAACTTAAAGTAAATTTTCAGAGATAAAATACTGTATAATCTAAAATTGGAAAATTATGTAAAAAATTTGATTAACTTTTTATTTACTGACTGCACTTATAAGTACCATTTAAATCTGGATTATATTTTTATTAATATGAATATTTTTGACGTTGTTATTCTAAAAAACACGAGAACATAACCCAAATAGCAAGAAGTTAATATAAGCTAAAAGTAGGAATGAAAAACATTTAAATAATAATTAAATTAATTAAGATATTTCTATTAATTAAAATTTTTCTCTTAGGGTCTCTGGGATTATCCTGCAAAGAAGCTTAACTACTGGTGCAAAAATGAAGCTGGAAAGTTGACGGCAACATAATTCAGTAGATAAAGGGCTAATATATTTCCATTATCGCTTCATTTCAATAAGTGCTAAATTTAATATTTATTAGTTAGATATTAAAAAACAGATTTTTCTGCTAAAATAAAAATAATAATTTCAGAAGATTGCAAATTTTGAGTTTCTCCAATACTTTAAGTGAAAATATTTGTATTGATTCCAAAGAAAATTTAAACATTAATAAACAAAAACGCCTTTACTTACTTAGAAAATAAGTCACTGTCGTCAAGAAAATCATCTTCTGTGATTTGCATAAGCATATGAAGGTAGGTTATTTTTTGTCTCATTTTTTTTCTAAACTCATACCATTTATTATGGCTAATAAAAAAATAGTTATTCCTTTCAATGCCTTTGAGCAGGCAAGGACCCTGTGATTTTTAAGTGAAAACGACGCTTTGTGAAAGAAAATTTTTCATATGAAGAAAAATTTTCAGTCGATTAATGACGAACGTGCATTCTTGAAATATAGAGAAACATTTATGGTCTATTTTAGTTTTAGCATCGTAAAATTAAAAAAAAATGTTGATGGCCAAGCTTTAGATTTTTAAATCGAGAAATTCATTAAAATTAATACGTTTGCTGAATTATTTATGTGAAGAAAATATCCTTTTTTTATTTTATCTAACCATCCCTGTTTATTTATTTTGAGCAAAAAATATCAAAAAAGGAAAGAATGTTGCTGTACGTGGCCGTTTGAAGTGCAAATTGACTAAAACGCGATCATGAAAGAGAAGGCGCAGAAAATCTTCACTTTTTCTTTCAACAACAAAACACTTTTCTTGATTAACTCTATCAAGAGTTTCAAGCAGAAAAAGAGACTGGCTTTGTTCCTTAAAAAAACTGGCAAAAATTCATTCTGTATGTTAGTGAATGAGCCACCGCGACAAAAACTCATAGATTATGATCAGTTATTAACAGAGCATTGGCTTATGCTTGATTCTTTTTTTTATTAAGTTCATTTTCAGCAGACTTTCGTGTTATGTTAATGAGACTCGCAATATAACCAAAAGTTTTAATCCCTTAACATTGGACTAGTGTACTTATTGGATACTAAGTCTTTAAATTTATTTAAAATGTAAATAAGCTAAATGAAGTTTTTATGGACCTTTATTGAAAGGAAGAAGACGGCGCACAGAATTTTCACACCCTTTGTCAAGCTTTTTACTCCCACGGGAGCCAATAGAAAAGACTTTTTGGAGTCCAGCTTAACAACTGAAAATTTATTAGATTTTAAAAATTTCTCGGCATACATTCGATATTTTAGTAACATTGGATATAACATTATTCTGTGCTTTATTCAAAGTTTAGGTAATATTCAAATATGCGGCATTATCATTATAGAAGAAATATCTTTTTTAATTCTCAAAATGGCATTAAAATTTTTTATCGATATTATAGGTTCAATTTCAGAATATTAAAGTCATATTAATGTTATATTTTAAAATATTCTCAAAGCGAATAATATAGTTTATGTTATATTATGTATATATTACTTCCAATTATTGATTTTCTTTGATTTTTTTAATTGGTTATTTTTAAATTAGAGATTCAAAAAAATTAATGAAAGTATCCTCCTTTAATAAAAAATTTACATTTTTTAAAAAATATGGTCACATGCATAAGGTTAGATGCCTTTTTTTACATCTAACTTCGAACGATTAAATTTACAATAATGTGTCTGTGAGGGAAGGGTGACACCATTATCTTTGGATAGTTTAAATAAAATTTCACCGAGAAATGAAGTCTCTTAACTTCAGACATTGGTGTAGGCAGATAATTTGAAAATTGGTCACATACTGGCCTAAAGGGTTTACCATCGTCAACAGGTTAAGACTGAAAATTAAAAGTTCACTCTCATGCAGATGTAACAAAATTTTAAATAGGGAATTGTTATCAAACTTCACTCCACATTAAATTAATTTTTTTTCCAAATTTTTTTTAATAGATTTGTTTTTACTATTGATTGTTTTTCAATTTGTTTTAAAAGCAGGTAAAATAAACCTTAATTATTTATTTAAATAAGAACTTGGAAAACCTGAGAATCACAGACTCGGATTCATTTATTAAATCTTTCAAATGGAGCTTTTGAGTTGATATAGAAATTTGGAAAATGAGGTTCTGGATCAAATGTAACTTTTTCATCTGGACGACAATTCTGATTTGCGAAATCTTTTTCCAAATAAATCCAGCATTTCCTCAGAATTAAGTTAATTTAACCGAAAATAAATTTTAGGTTTAGAACTTTAACTATTGTTTTTTTTTTCATTACTTGAAGCATAAGAAATTATTTGAAGAAAGAGTTTTAAAAGTACTTCTCATTACATAAACAACAATAAATAACATTTGGGAAACTATACGAGTGACTGCCATATTATTCCTTGAATAATTTTGTAATTTGTTCAAAAATTTCCTTCATAATTGAGCCATTTCAAAATACAAATAACTGTGATTCCTGAGTTTAAATCGCTTTCAGAATTTATGCCGGAAAAATTTGAAAATCGAATCAAATTTCTGAAAAATTGCATTTTTATATTGAGAAAAAAATGAAAATTTTTCCAGATGAAACAGACTATAAACATTATTGAAATTAAGAGTAAATCTTTTGTGCTGATAATCATTAATGCCAATATAAAGTTTTGTTACCTGAATGAACTGTTATTTTATATATTTTGCTTAACTTGTAGTTTTACAAAATAAAGAATTAATGCATCTCAAAAATGTGCGGAATATAGTTTCTAAATTTTATTAAAAATAATGGAAGAGATTAAAAGTAAATTTAAGGTAATATCTGAAATAAGTTAACTCTTGTCTTGCAATAAAATAATCCATTAGTTAAAAATATAACCTAATTAATGAATATCCACTAACTTGATAGAAAATAAACCATAATTCAAATCATGATATAACTGAGTACCTTGGAAAAATTTAGTTAAATAGTTAAGAATCCGTTTAATGGAGTTGCTGTAATGATATATTAAAGAAGGCGCAATTGATCTTGGCAATAACAATTTATAGTTATACTATTCATTTTGTAGGAGTGAGAAAAATGAAACAGTTCACATACATTATCAGTGTTAACAGGTAACACCAGATTAAGCTGGTATCCGAATATGTCATTACAAGTAATAGCGATAATCGATCATTGATAATAGATGAATAAGAAATGATGTCTTAATTTTTATCGTAATTTAGGATTCACTTAATAAAGTGGTTGATTCTTGATGGGCGTGGATTACTGGAGAGCTGATAAGCTGTCTATAAGTAAATTTAATATGATTCATTAACTTTAAATAGAATATCTCTCAAATACAAAAGGATATTGTTATAGTTTTTCTGTTTTTCACATTTGTGGATTTTAATTCCCATTTTGAGGTTAATCCAATATTTCACATCTATTCTAAGAAAAAAATAGAAGGTTGTATTCACATTCTTTTTTGTTTTTATGGCACAAAAGCCACATCTGGCCATTCTGCACCAAACACATGACTTGAAAAAAAAATCAAATTTTCAATATATTGTGAAGAATTAAAAAGCAAAAACTTTGAATGAACAGAAGGACTCAAATAACCTTATCAATGCCAATATTACTGAAAAAAAAAGAATTATATTTACATGTGTTATCTACCAACAAGTCTTTTAACTGAATTTTATCATTGCCTCTGTCAATATGCTTAATTGACAGAGGACAGTGGCAATGCGAGCAAAGAGGTGTAGTTTCTGAATTTAATAGATACTCTTGTGCTAATCTTGTGTGGTCAATTCGAAGACGATTTAAATGGACTGAATACCCCCGGTTTAAATTACAAGACTTGAAAGTCTTTATCAATGGCTGGATTTCATATAAAATTATTTTGCTTTTGTTGGTCCCAAAAGCTTTGCCACTTTTCCTGTAGTCAGTTTTTACAACTTGAAAGGCGTCATTTAATAATGGGACAAAATTTTCGATCATTACTGTTGAATTTCTTGCATCTTTATCTACTCTTTCGTTTCCAGCAATTTCTGAAAACGCAAATTATTAAGATACTATGCATTATATGTGATTGTAGATAAAGGATATAACCCAATACTGATATTTGAAATTTAAATTCTTCCGTTCATTCGTTCGTTAGTAGAACTGAGCAACTATCAAAATATTAACTTCATACAAATTTAGGCAGTGTTTTTAATAAATATATTAGTTATACCGATTTATATATTAAATTCTTACATATAAAAATATATTAGTTTTACTGATTTTATATATTAAGGCGACCAGGGACATTTAAAATGACTTTTTGCAATTTTCACCTTAGCAATTAGAAATTTTAAATGCATTAAGAGTAACACTATAGGAGATGACACACAAAATTTTAAAGCATTATATTAATTTATTTATGAGTTAGGGGGGTTAGTATAATATAATATTAGCGATAAATAACATTTTCCAGGCACTCCAAATTTGTTCGAAAGTGCTTCATTTTTTATTATTACTTACTCTAACCCTTTTGAAACAAAAGTTGGGATTAATCTGGAAGTTTGAGTACGAAATATCAAAATTAAACGATTTAATAACCCAAAACTACTTAAACTTTTTTTAAAAAATCAGTAGTTTTGAGTTATTACATTGGTTAATTTTGATATTTCGTACTCCAAAATTAATCCCAACTTCTGTTTCAAAAGGGTTAGAGTAAGTAATAATAAAAAATGGAGCGTTTTCAGCAAATTTGGAGCGCCTGAAACATTTTTTATTAATGTTATTTAATTCTAATATTATAATATATTAACCCCTCTAACTCATAAATAAATTAATATAATGCTTTAAAATTTTATGTGTCATCTCCTATAGTGTTACTCTTAATGCATGTAAAATTTCAAATTGTTAAGGTGAAAATTACAAAAAATCATTTTAAAGGTCCCTGGTCGCCTTGAGGATGGCTTTTTAAATAGATTTGGGGGAAAAGAGATGGAATAGATCATTTATTACTGCAATTAATCTCTTTTTAAACATATAAAAACCGATTTAATCAGCATTTTGTATCATCAAATGTAAACAGAAGTTTGACTATAGTTTATTAATTGAAGTAGTTCCAATGATGTAAATGCCACAGGAGATTCCATCTAGGCTTTTTTAAAAAGGAACAGTGAATGGCCATATATTTTTTATGGGTATCCAAACATTTAGCCTTATAAATAAGTTTTTCTACTTGTAAATGAGGAATTATATTCTTTATTTCTCCCATTAATAAAAAACATTCGAACATCCTCAAATTTTTAATATTTGCTTTACTATATATCATTACCGTGGGTTCTTTGAAATCTAAGTAAGCCATTTTTAAGTTGATTCACTCATTTCTAGGAATATTCCCTCTATTTTTCCAGTTTCCTCATACATTTCTCTTGTTCATAAATGCCTGCTGATGCTCCGATACAAGAACTAGCGCCTTTCCTCATGTCTAATCTATTCGCATTTTCGAATTTTAGATTAGGCTATCCAAGAACGATAATGTTTATATAAAAAATGGCCCGTATATTCATTGCATTAATTTATATTCCTTAAAATTTTTATTTTGAAACCCTTGTAAAAATTGGTCTCATGAAGTCGACAGTGAAACAAAAAGACAACATTATTTAGACCATTATTCATGACAAATAATGTATTGTAAAAATTTTATGAGAATAAAAATATATTTCAAGGAAACTGCTTATATCTGTCTTTTTTTCAAATAGTCGACGATTTTTGCATGATCTCAACAGAAAAAAAAACAATTTCATCTTCATAAATTTTCAAATTTAAAACTTAACTAAATTTCAATTCCTCCAAACATTTTCTTCTGCAGCATACTAGAGTGTATATACCAAGAAATGGGTTAAAAATGCCAAAAAACCCGACTGAGATATAACGTATTAATAAAGCATTTTGAGACAATCCTAGGTACACATTATATATATTATTCAGTAAACTTAATGAATGAAAAAGAGATGCTGTTAATATACAAAGACTCAATAAATTAATTTATATTTATATAAATTATTTATCTGTATATTCTAAACTACTAAGCATTCTTTGAACTAGAAAATGGTAAAAGGATTATAGGACATAAACATGATAAAAAGGTAATCAATTATTCAATCTTGAAAAATTTACAGCTCTTGGAAAACAAAGGCCAAACAAATCAATGAAAAGTATTAAGAAGCTGAGATTGGCATTCTTATTATTGATAAAACCTCTTTTATCGTCTTTAAGAAGAATTTAGACCGAAAAAATGGATACTTAGAAAATCTGAATCACTTCACTAAATTTATCTATCTTGTGATATGTTTTAAAAGAAACATTTTATGTAAGAAAGGAACTGATATAACTGAGGTTTCAGAGCTATATTAAGACGATTTTGAATTGAGGGCATCATTTGAGGGATGTTTGACTCGTTTGGTGCTTAATTGAGTGAGTAGAGGAATGCGAAAAAAATGCAAAAAAAGTGTAAAAAAGTTTTTAAAAAATGAAAAAATAATTACTGAAATTTGAAATAGGTGTAAACGACGAAGAAATGAGTAATAATCTTTGTTTGTAACTAAGAACTTGTGAACCAAATAGATGAATTCCAGAAGAATATATTCTTTTCTCAATTCAAAATATTCTTGAAATTGCATGCCAAATTCCTCTTTCAATTCCTTATTCTTGAGTTCTAAGATACCGTATGAACGAATAATAATAAAAATGCTAAATTAGATTAAAAATATTTTTCTAAATTCAACCCAGAAAATAATAACCCTTTAAAAATTTTTGATATTATATGATTAAAATTCCAAAATTCTTGGAACCAGAAATAAATAACCCGGAAAAAAATTGATATTATGTATTTACAATTTTAAAAAAATTTGGAACTAGAAATTATTGCACCAGGAGTTCAACTGAAGCAGATATGAGAAGTTATGGCTGAAAAAGAAAAAGTCTTAAGATTTTAAAAACAAAAGAGAAAATATCTTTCAACACTTAGTCTAGATGCATAAATTACTTTTAGAAACTTAATAATTCAAAAGACTTCCATTTACATTATCTTGAAATAATTTTTTTAATCAATTGTCTAAAATTGCAAGTTTTTTTTTCCTTTCATAAGTTATGTCAAAAAAATTAAGAAACAGAAGATAAAAGCATTTTCTTGCTTTTCCTGTTATTGACAGGGAACAATTTTTAGAATAAAATATTTTCCTTATGTTTAAAAGCCACGATGATTATCTAATTTATTGAAATTGAATATATTTGACAAATTTTGGACATATATTCAGAAATAATAAATCCAACATTTTGCATATTAAAAACTATTACAGCTTTTTGACTACTCTCTTTAAAAATGTTTACATAGATGCTGTGGATGTCCTTTGCATTTTAAAATGTTATATTCTACAACTAAAATTCAAATATCTTTAATGAGAGTTTTAGATTTAATTACAAACAATTAAAAGAATTTAATAACCTTTAAATCAGAATACAGACAGCACAATCGATAAAGCAATCAAACTTCATCAGTGGACGATGAAATTTAGTCTCAATAATACGTAATGCTTTTATTTTAAGCATCTTGAAATAAACAAGTTTTATCTGTCGTGTATTGAATTATCTCATTAAATTTACTAAACTGAGATTTTCGGAAAAGGTGCTCTGAATAGAGACTTAACAAAATTCCTCCCTGCTTTTTACGAATTTTTCACAAATAGAATAGCACATTCTGTATGCTACACGCATTAAAAATCTAATTTCCATTAGTGTTAGGAACCGATGATTAGAAAACAGTTATTTCACTTCTATTTAATTCTTCTTATTCACATTTAGAAAGTATAAGCCATCTATTTCTTGAGCGTGAATAAATAAATTTGAAAACAATGAGAATTAAGAATATAGTTTTACAGAATTGACTAAGTAGCTTTATCTTAAATCTTCGCTCTCTTTTGAAGCAGTACATGTTTGTTTCCAATAGCGAGTTTAAAAAGATGGAAACGAAATCTAACAGTATGTATATTTAATCTGCAAACTTTAACCTTTCAATGTTGAATTCACCTCCTTTCGTTAAGAAGTCCCATTATCGAATACTTTAGCAATGATACTCGTCTTTGCATCCGTTCAATTCACTTGCATAAACATAATAAAATAAAGAACTTGTTGGTCTTACTTAAATAATCTTAATGAAATATTCAACCCTTAACCGGAGTTGGCTAGTTTGTGAATCCATTTCAGATGTCAGTGCTGTTTATTTCAAACAAATGGAAAATAACAGCACACAATTTAGCAAAGTATTTAAATGCCATATTTAACTACGAGTAAAACGTTTGAGTGTTCTTTATTGTGATCAAAATTCTATTTATTCTCCTTTGAAAAGATTCAATATCCATGAAATAAAATTACGAACAATCTTGTACCGTGAGATAATGAAACATTTTACTAACGTATTAAGGGAAAGGTTTGAATATTTCAAAGGCTCATCGGTATGGTAGGAGAAATCGGGACCTCTTTGCGTAAATTGACAAAAACATAAATGCTTTCTTCAACCAGAAAGCATATTTAAAAACATTAGCAAACAATGAACCTGATTCAGGTACAAAACAGAGCGCTGTCTCATATCCATCTGTAACCAATCTGGTCACTAAACGGTTTGATGGGCATTCTACGGGAATTTTATTAAATACAAAAAATATTTATAGTAGAAAAAGCAAAAATAACTATATCAAGGGAAAGGTTTGTATATTTCAAGGGTCCATCTGTATGATAGGAGAAATCGGGGCTTTTTTACGTAAATTGACAAAAACATAAATGCTTTCCTCAGCCATAAAGCATATTTAAAGTCATTCGCAAACAGTGAACACGATTAATGCACAGAACAGAGCGCTGTCTCATACCCATCTGTAACCAATCTGGTCACTAAACGGTTTAGTGGGCATGTTACGGGAATTTTATTAAATACCAAAATATTTATGGTAGAAAAAACAAAAATAACTATGTACCGAATTTGCAAACATATAAGAAAGGATAGTAAAGTTAAGCAGTTTATAAGGATTTTTAACTTTGAAAAAATTAAAGAAAAAATATTTGGAATAATAAAATACAGAAAGATGAAATGTATGAAAAAAAACCATATGAATTTTGTGTTCACTTGTTATCATGACATAGTGTATATGAGGATGCAGTAATGAAAATGAAATGGAAAATCATTTGGTTAATAGTAACAAAGAAAACCTCTGATATTTATGAATGCAAATGCATGTTAAGAAACTATGGTGTTTGCCGTTGTTTGTTTTTCGCCTTAGTCTTTGTGAGTCTTTTTAATTTAAATTCCACTTTGAAATTGTTGTAAGAAGAAAACTATTAGGCAAAATGATATCAAACCTGGTAATATTTTACAAGAGAACATTGGATTTTATTTTTTTCAACAATAAAAAAGAAGTCAAAAGTTCACCATTTTGGAATAATGGCGCTATATGTAATATTATTAAAGAACATTGGCTATGGAAAAATCTTGAACGGATGAGGGTCGTTTTTAGCTAAAAAAGAAAATCGGCATTCATAATTGCAGAATATAGGCCAAACAAATCTCTTCTATTATCCACCCAGTTTCATTGCATCTTTCTGAAGACACCAAATGATGGCATTAGAAGAAAACGAAATCCTATGTTCTCCTGTAATCTAAGACTCTGTTTGATAGCATCTCATCCAATATTTTTAAGGCCATTTCAAAGTGAACATCAATTATATAGACTCCTATATGTCATACATTCGTAAGCGTTCCTCCACCTGTGCCATCTGTAGTCACGCCAACTTTAAAGCAAACTTCCACAACCATCACTAGTCGTAAGACAGATAAATTCCATTATAATATGTTTGAATAAAAATACCAATATTATTTTTATCTAAACCTCAAGCAATTGATAAACTATGCAAAAGATAAAAATTCATAGATGTTTCGTTCCAATAATTGGACATTTATTACTGAATTTTAAACCAATTACTAATATTTTAATTATCCATAATTTTAAATTTAATTGCATAAATACCTATATTTTTCAAGCTTGTCATTTTTATCTTCTAAATTTATTTTATTAATGTTTCCTAGACATCGAAGAAAATTTCTCCTCTTATTAGGATAACATTTCCACGATGAATTTGGATTACAGAAAGCCTTTGATGGCATGATAATGGTTCACCTGCAACAACCAAAACAAATAGAACTGAAATACGAATAATTTATAAGAAAATGTGATTTATCTAGGACAAAACATTGAATTTTAGAGAAGATATGTCTTAATCAAAATGCAGATTTGAACATATGACAAAATGTCTAGAGAAGGAGAAAGTCAGTTTAATTCAAGAAAGTTTCAATACCTTATTTAATCTGTTTAGAATATTTCAATTATTTTTAATAATATTTTAATTTTCTCGTAAAATTAGGAAATACAGGTGAATTCAATAAACACATGAAAGATTTGTCTTTAAAAAAATGAGATATCGAGCACCAATCGAAGTAATTATTAGTAACATAAAATTTATAAATCTGAAAGACATTCATACAAGACAGACAAATATTCATTCTCCAGAAAATGCATTTACATATTCTACTTATAAATTAGTTCATGCACAACAGAAATGCCAAAAAAAAGCAAACTGCGGTTAGGTAGGTAGAGAGTTAAAATAAACATATTATTTTGAAGAATTTTACGATAAAAATAAAATAAATCACTCATTTTCGGTTTAAAAAATGCCACTGTTTCCAATTTCATTTGTTTTGTATTATTGAAACGACTGTATTTATATTTCTAACATATATTAATAACAAAATCTGTTTTAGAACCTACAAAGTTTGGACTTTGTATTCAGATCACAAAAAAAAGTCAACATTTTCTAGAAAAATCCCCTTCTTAACCTAATTATAAACTTTCATATCTTGATAAATATTTCATCTTAAAATTCTGTAATTGTCTTCAGTAGTATCTTATAAAAAACTTTAAAATTATTACTTCCAAACGAATTTGCATTCAATTTAAATTGAGTAGTGCTTAATAAAATGTTGAATTTTTCTGAAAAAATTATCTTTACAACCTAGTCGGATACCTTAAATAATATTTATCTAACTGCCATTGAAAAGTGTTGAAAATCAAATAATAAACTTTAGGCGGAAATGTCATAAAATGACGATTAATGCAATTTATTAAGTAACTACAAGAGCAAATGCTATTTTAACTTAAAACTGGAATTTAGTGCAGTCATTTCTAATCTTTTTAGTATGGAAATCAGTTTTCCATACTAGTTTCAATCACACTCTCCACTTATTCTGCTCTCCTTCTTTATAAAGAACTTCCGAATTGAAATAATCATCAAAATATCATTTATGATACTAGTATGTTGTGACCTATTTTTAAAAGTGAATCGTTTCTTTAAATAATAAGAATCTTTCCTTGTTTTTGTTGTAGCAATTTTTTTCATTCTCCTTCTGAAAGACTTTAGGTGTAGTTAAAGCAGCCTGAGTTGTCTTTCCGTTGGAAAACTGCAGTGGTGGCAGAATTCATAATAATCTTAGTGAGGTACATGAAGGCTTTTCAGATTAATAAGCTTTTATTCTGATGAAAGCGAGTTTTCCCAACTAAATTTTTGAAGATTTCACTAACTAAAAGGATTTCTCAAAATATATGGTTTTAAAGATGTGATATATGTGCTATTATAAAGATAAAGAAAATATCGAAAACATTTTAATAATAACGTTGTTAAACTATTATTAACAACGTTATTTATTAGCTGCAAGATTGAAAAGTATTAAAAATGTATACAATTGAAGAGACTAAATATGCATAGGAAAAATACCCTAACATAAGTTCAAATATTGAATAGCGATTCTTTTACTATTTTACTAACAATCAAGAATTTTCATATACGATTATATAATGAAATTGAATTTGACTGCCTGCGAATAAGAAAAATCAGTATTAAATATACTAATAGTTTCTTCATAGATTACTTTATGCAAAAATATGTAACATTTCTGAAAAACGATATGGTAATAATATATTTGAATGTCATGATATTATTTGAAATAATTATAAAACTGCATTCAGTTTTTTTTATTTTAGTAATATATCTGAAACATATTTCATATCTGTACAACAATATACTATTCCATCAAAAGATTATTCGAGCCTTTCTTTTTATCCAGGGTCTAATTATCGCTTATTAAAACCTAAACTTTCTATTTCCAAATGTTTAGGCCAATTTTATTCCTGCCAGGGACCATCTTTGTATTGAAATTTACACTAGGTCAATATTTTTAATGGCAATACACAATTTGGAACTCAAAATCATTAGATTCATTCTCTATATTCATTTAACTGGAATATGTTTCCATTTCAAAGACTCAGATTATAAATTACAGACAGTTAAAAGGTAACATCTATATTAAATAAAGCTTGCCGCTTTTTCATAAATTATCTAGACATAATGGATTGATCAAAATCAATCTTGCTTTACATTAAAAGTTTAAATACCGCATATAAATAATATTTGTTTATAAAAATGTAACCTCATATTTTATAATTTAAATTAATTATTAAATTATCTTGCAAATAATTGTATAGAAATGCATGATTTTCTTTTCAAAGCCGAAAAAGCAACAACTGAATCCCGTGATACTAAACTGCAGTCATTTCCGTTTGGTAGCTCCGATAATATGAAACGAGATTCTACAGAGCTCCGAGT
The DNA here is from genome assembly GCA_026289955.1 of Argiope argentata. Classification (NCBI taxonomy): domain Eukaryota; kingdom Metazoa; phylum Arthropoda; class Arachnida; order Araneae; family Araneidae; genus Argiope; species Argiope argentata. Next base: position 627,845 of record JAOUZG010016587.1, on the reverse strand, counting down.
ACCGCCATTTTCATTCCTACCGGGAAGTCGTTACGGTTTAACAGGTGAATCAGCAGGGAAAAAAGTATAACTAAAAAGACGTAGATAATAAAACAGATCTTTGGATACTTGTTTAGATGAAAACTGAGGATTAATATCTTTCCCAAAATCATTATAGCGCAAAAAGATGAGAAAAATAAAACAGTCAATTCAACAAACAGATTTGAGTCAATTCAACAAACAGATTTGAGTCAATTCAACAAACAAATTCGATTTGACTGGCATTTATACGGAATGGTTTTTACGCTTAACATATCAGAAAGAGTGGGAACTTACTCGGATTGCAGAAAATTCTGGAAAGGCAATGATCTGTAGAATAATAATCATAAAAAGAATTGTCTGAAAAGTTGATTGAGCGAATTTCAAATGAGTAATGTTACAAAATATGGATTAAATTAGAAAATATGGATTAAATAAGAAAATATGGATTAAATTTAAAAAATATGGATTAAATAAAAAAAATATGGAATAAATTTAAAAAATATGGATTAAATAAAATAATTTACTGGTGCGATTGGTCGAAAACTTAGATTTAATACAGGTCCATTTTCTAAAGAAAATTGAGAAAAATCTTCAATTAATTTTTCTTGTAAAAAAAAAATGTAAATGTCTCATCGAAAATTTTAGCAACTGATATTAATTTACATTTGATGAAAACTTAATCATGGAAGTTATATATTGTAGATGTTTTCAGAAGAATTGCTAAAATCCTGTTTTTCATCTTTTAAACTGCTCATAAAATAATTCTGAGGAAATATTATGATTTCATATTAATTCCTTAACTTCATCAGGATATTCAATTATTTTTCTTACCTAAACATCCTAAATATTAAAAATAATATATATTTTTAAAGTCACTAATCTTTCCAAAAACGATTTTACAGGTCAAAAATACAGATGCTGACTTAAGTTATAAATCAGAAGATGAATGTAAGAGAAATATGAATTTAGCAAGAGTTAAATTTTCTGCTTGCTTTTCTTTGATTTTCTATCCAGAAATGAATACAAAACTAGAAATAAATAATTTTGTATCGATAATTAATGAAATATTTTTGACTGTGCCTGTTGGAATATGTCGTTTTTATTAGCTACTACAAATCTCAGTCTTAAGCTATCGAATTTACTAATGAAATGTAAAAAAATAAAGGAACGAGTACTTTTGGGAATGGACCATGATCTATTGAAAGACTACACTGAAATTATCTCTGATATTTTGCTTTTTTATGCCTTTATATTTTTAGGGTATAATGGCTTTACATTTAAATTTTCAAAGTTAGGAATCATTTTTTTAAATAAAGAAAATCTGAGGAATACTAGTGTGAAATTTATACATTTGAAAATAAATAGAAACATGACCCCTAATGTCCTCAGAAAGGACACATTAATAAACGAAATGACCTACTTTGTTTGAATTTATCAGTCATAAATTCTGAGCAATGGAAAGTGTTCGGATACTTTTTATTATGGATAGTATATGCTATTTGCTCAATTTAAAAAGGCAATTGATACAGTTACCAAGAATCGAATTTTCCTGTCCATTAGTAAATATATTTATGCTATTTCAGCTTTTACAAAAAAAGTTCATAACAGCCACATTCAATTTAAAATGCAAGAAGTTATGAATTCTCTTCTGAAGGTCAAGAATATAATTTATTATTTTCATTCTATTTTATCATGAATTAAGGACCATTATAGTTCTACAGGGTGACAATTGGAAAAGTTAATATTCTTCAAGATATTTCATTAATTTTATCAACACAAATCTTATATTCTTTTTAAAATGTAGTAGTTTGTTTTCTGGTTAACTAAATATGAAAAGCTCTACTATTCATAAATAATAATCTTACAATCATTACTGTAGATTGAGCTCCGACCATGCAATTTAGCTATAAGAAGAGGAATAATATAAATAAATCAATTTGACTGCAGTAATCATATCCTCTTTTAGAGATTTCTTCATAAAATAAAATAATAATAAAAGTACTTATCAAAATATAGCAAATATCTTTAAAAAATATTAAAAGTTCTGTAACTCATCTTAAAGATTAAGAACAGTACTCCTAAATATTTAAGATTATGAATTCATTTTACGTTTCCAGTTGGGATTCGCATACTTTATTATACTAAATCTAATTTATTCACCATCTTTAGTTGGCATTTGTTCCCAATTTCAATTTCCATAGGTTGTATATGCCTCTATTAAACATACCAAAACATATACCCAAAACAATTAGTTTATTCAAAGTGATATATTTAAGTAACCAAAAATCTAAATTTCTAATACTTTATAACTGAATGAGCAAATTGTCAGCAAAAAAAATTGATGCAATTTCACAATAAAATAATTAAAACAATTATCAGTCAATCATTTTAAGAATGCTTAGATATTATTATTCCATAAACAACCTCAATAGTTCTTAAAATTTATGAATCAAAAAATATGAAAACAGAATGATTTTAAGATTTTTACCAAATGAACAAGTAGTTGCAACAATGCTCAGTGAATCTTCAACATTGATGCATCACTTTGTTACATAATTATCAGTCAATCTTTTAAGAATGCTTAGATATTATTATTCCATAAACAACCTCAATAATTCTTAAAATTTATGAATCTAAAAATATGAAAATAGAAGGATTTTTGGATTTTTACCAAATGAACAAGTAGTTGCAACAATGCTCAGTGAATCCTCAACATTGATGCATCATTTTGTTGACACCAAGATGACGCATTCCCAAACTCATAGAATAATAGTTGAAACATTCTTCTTGAATTGTTTTATATTCCAAGTATGTCGAGTTGAATTCAAACAAGTAGGGTAATTAAATTATTCTGTTAGTTGAATGCTTATTGTTCATAGGAATTTGAATATTTTCGCAGATCACCTCATTAGTTACTCTCCAATGGTGCGGTGAATATATTTCTGGGCCTATTCGTAGGAGGAGTGCATTAAGTTTCATTAATTTTAAAAGACAAGTATTCCCACTATAAAGGAGAATAGCAGAGAAGGAGAAAACGTTTGTTATCAAATCAATTCTAACATGTGCGGATTCACTTTAATATGTTCGAAACTAACATCTGGTGTTACTTTTAGAACTAAAGCTGATTAGGAATTTCACCTTATTCATTCTGAATAAATCTGTAAATGGATTTCACGGATAAAATTTTCTAGCAATTGTCTAATGCCTTGTTGAACATTAGAAATTTATTTTTTATCTGTACTCATTATACTATAAATTTGACAGTATCAAATAATGTACATATTTAATATTTGCAAAAATTATAGTATATTGAATAATGATATATCAAAAAAATGCTTATCTAATGCAAATATATGGGTTCTAAACTCAATGATATGTCATGTTTGCTTAATACGTCTTAACTCTTTATCTACTGAATTATGTTGCCATCAATTTTCCAACTTCATTTTTGCACCAGTAGTTCAGTTTCCTTGCAGAATAATCCCAGAGAAGCCAAGAGAAAAATTTTAATTAATAGAAATATCTTACTTAATTTAATTATTAATTAAATATTTATCATTCCTGCTTTTAGCTTATATTTACTTCTTGCTATCTGGGTTACATTCTCCGTGTTTTTATACCATCGTCAAAAATAGTCATATTACGAAAATATAATCCAGATTTAAATGGTGCTTATAAGTACCGTCAGTAGATAAAGGGTTTAACCTTTACTTTTTATCAAGTCAATTGTACATTGTATACAGTTTAGAGCTCTGTAGTTCCTTAAAGATGAAACAAACTCATTTGTTTTAAATAACTAAGTTTTCATAAGAAAGCAATTCATTAATTAATAACACCTTCAAAACATAACAATAATTTAGCTTATTATTAATCATCCTGTTGGCAAAGTGTGATTTTTTTAAGTGGAAAAGTGATATCCTGATAAGAAAGTGTGATTTTGCGAAAATGGGAAGAAGATTTGATAACCTGATGTGAAAGGGAAATTCTTCGAGAGAATTGAAATATCAAAATTGTCCACCATCGCTACTGTATTCCGGATGTAGGAATATTAGTTAAATAAACTTTCAGAGTCTATAAGTGATATCCACAATAAGACGAATATCACTTATCTCTATTCAGGATATTGAGGGTTTTAATAGACCTCATATAAAACAAATAAGGTTTTTAATTTGTTTCAATGAGATGAAGCTGCTTTGAATATGTCTATTATTCATCAATCATGGACAAATGATATTTACAAGCAAATTCTTTTTCAAGTTTTTGAAATATTCTCCGCTTATACAAAAGAGCTTTCAGCCATAAATTATTATTATTGTTGTTGTTTCAACATAAAGGCAATGAATCATTATTGTTTGTAGATTCTTGTATTGAAGCAATTTGATAATTGCCATCAAATCATGTTTTTATATTAAAGGTCTTTGTGGTTAATTTCCTGAAACAATAGCATTAGGATATTTTTTTTTAGATTTTAAAATTAGCAACATTTGAAATGACTTTCTTCCAAAACAATTGTCAATGTCGCGTATCATCACATCGCAGCTTAGAAGAAATTAAAGAAATTTTTTATATTGTAACGACACGATTTAAGCTATTTTGATGAGTTAATTTTATGATTACAACAAAAATAAATAAATCCTTTTAAAGATTATGTTCAATAGTTTTAATCATGTTTAACTATATTTTTAATTTAACTTTAAAACATTACAAAGAGGTGCTCGGTTCCTCTTAGCTCAAAATTGATTTGAGAAAACTAAGAATTAAGATTTCGAGAGCTGGATATATGCAGTATTTAGTCACCCCGTAATATTCATTACATTAATAAATTTCTTTATCTTCAGGGTTGAAATAATTAACGCGCCGGCTTGCTGGCACAGAGGTAGTGGCATGGTTGTTATTCTGTGTGCTATCTGTGAGATGTGTGAAAGTGCCCCCCTGTAAAAAGGGGTTGTGCAAGCGAATGTGGTGAGTGTGTAGCAAAGTCGTTCTCTTGGCCCTAGTTGGCGCTACTCAAGTACAAGAGACGCTTCATTCGGCTTAAAATCTGCTGCTGGGCTCAGCGGCGGGCTTGTCCATGACAAGTGCCATTTAACACAACAACAACAACAATAATAACTAACGCCTTTCTTAGCTTGAGTTGCTTATACTGATATATATATATATATATATATATATATATATATATATATATATATAGTCTATACCTTTGTAATCGATATATTATATAATATTTTGCTTTTTTTAAAGATTTTTTCTTTATAAAGTGGAAATTTTTATCTCATTGGCAGCAATGACAACCAGTCATTGGTGTGATCAGAGTGTAATAGTAATAATAATCTTTAAAATTAAAGGAAATTTTTTTCAGAAAATAAATTTGGAATATCTAATAACTATTTAAAAAAGAAAAGCTACAAGTAAAACTGGAAAAAGAGTTTGGGGAGAAAGGCAAGTGGGGGGGAGGGAGGGTTGACATTCCAAAACATATAATCAGTTAAGAAGAGAAAAAAATTCGAACTTTTTAGAACGAATTAGAATAATACCCTACGATTTATAGGGCTTTTATACCAGTATTAGGAATTTACAGGAAAAATGGTGAAATTGGGAATGATGAAAGGAAAAATCAATCTTACGGTTATGATTTTTTTTAATCTTTAATACTTTCCCAGCAAGGTACAACTGACTTCACCCCGCCTCCTTTGAAAATTTTCACAATTCTATATACAAGGAAAGGAAGTGGTTCTCATGTTTCTTAGCTATGGCTATGGAATAGTAAAAGCTGACAACAAAATTTAAAGTAAAATTATAACGAAATAAATAAAATTATTCAGTCTTCCAAGTAAACTAATAACCAGCGTTTTTATTTAGTTCCTAAATTATCTTTATAATAGAGACATCTTAAAGTCTTAATCTTTCTTACAAAAATTGTAGGATAACATCTTTTGAATCAGAAAACTAACGCTTTCAAATGGGGTTCCTGCTTCGAAATTCAATTGAGTATCTTATTTTTCAATATTAAGATATTAAATAATATGTTCGAGTTGTTTATGAGAGTTTAATTTTTCATGATATTTAATAAGCTGGTTTAAGTGTTTGGCTTCTAAGTTAGTTCAAAGAAAACGAAGTGAATGTTTGAAATTCAAGCAAATAAATGAATTCAAAACTTTTGAATGAAAATGGATATCTAAATTTTAAGCACGAGATTTTATTTTTTTATCAATAAATTTATAAATGCCTCTTTCGATAAAAAGAGCGTGTTTTTATTCTTTATGTTTTTTCATAGCTTATATTCATTATAAGGCATTAATTTCATTAAAATTTCTGTTGTATTTTTTGTAATTTTTTTAAATTAAGATTGCCATATATCTAAATACTTTTTATAATCTGGTACAAAATTTTAAAAAAATCAGTGCTTAAAATATACAAGAAAAATAAATATATCATATCCTTTTATTTTAATAGTTTTACGACTTTATTTTAAAATTTTATTGGTAAAATTTGAATCAGAAGTACTTATTAAAAGTAAATCTTACAGCTCAATACTATTAAACTTTTTACAATAATTGCGATTATCAGAGTAAGGTTTCCACACAGTCAAAGGATATGATGCATAAGTTTGCTATTTATAACATGATTATTTTTTCTCTTTTCTCGGAAATTTTACCCTACAGAAAATGCACATTTAATTTGGCATACGATTGGAATACACATTTTTTTTCAGATACCGAAAAGAATTTTAGTTCGTTTGATGCTCAATAATAATCAGTAGCTTCTAAATGACTCGCACGCTTTCTGAATCCAAGCTTGGCAATGAGTGGGAAATAATATAAGGGAATGTCAAGCTCTCTTTTAGATGATATTACTTTAAAGAGCTGTGAAAGAAGTTTTCATTCATTCATTCATTCAAAAATTTGATTTCAAGCATTAACGACTTTCATGAAAACTATGGGTAACCCGTAATGTTATAATGGAACTGAAATTCAATAACTTCATTGCAGTTTTCACTTTTGACTATGTTTAGTTATATCCTGTTTATGCATTGTTTAGTATTTTCTAAAAGCTCTACGTTGACATTATTGTCTGCCATTTCACATAAAATTAACATGAAACGAGTACATGTAAGTTTAATTGCTTATGTTACTTTGGTGCAAGTCCAAACCTTATATTAGGCTGGGGAAAAGGGAACCCATTATTATTTTACAGCTACCTACTAAGAAAATAATGGATTTCCTTCCATTATTTTCCATTTCTTTCCATTATTTACTTTCCATATGGATTTTTTGAAAATAATGGAAAAAGAAATCCATTATTTTCTCGGTAAATAGCTATAAAATAGTAATGGGTTTCTTTTTTCCCAACCTAATATATGAAGATTTGTGAATTTTAATCAGAGTGATCACAATATATGTTTCCATATTATATGAAATTAGATAATCCTATTAAAAGTACTATTAATGGAATTTTAAATGACAATAAAAACTGAATCTTGATTTAAACTACATAGCAAAAAAAGATCAAAGCATCATTGCACTAAGTAAATAAAAGACAGTGGCAAAAATAGGATCCTCAGAAAGAGATTTAAGGAAGAAAAATTTCCTCCCAAACAATAAGAAATTTATATTTACCTTTTTATATTGTGCACTGGGGATAGTTAGATTTTGAAATAAGAAATTATTCTAAATGAAATTTCCAGTCAATATCAGATATAATGCACAAACTGTTATTTCTAGTTTAATTTAGTTACATTAATGCCCAATTGTAAAGCCACACAAAAGCTAATTTAGGGCTGATTTCGTCATTTTGAAACCACAATCAGATGAGAAGGATGACTTCCGAGATGGCACTATCTTGACTAAACTTCAGTACTACACAAGAATGAAGACACATCATCCACTACGAAAAACTTTAAACGAAATGCTTAAACGACAAAATGCCGATTGCATTTATTCATAACCATTCGTTATTTTTATTGTGAGTACTAAAAAATTCCTAATAAACTAAATTAGTAAAAAAATTGGGATAATATTTTTTTAAATTCCAATCTTTATTTTAAAATCATAGAATGTTAAATTATCCATTTTTCTCTATAAAATAAAATGACTTTAACATTCCAATTATATCTTTTTTTAAATACAGAAATTTAATGCATATAGTATGACCGATCCCCCCTCTCAATAGATATTTGCACTCAAGATAATTTTCATAATAATAAAACATGTAATTGTAAGACGTATTTAATAAAAACTGCTAAAAAATTGAACGGTTCCCTAATGTTTGTCCAACGCATTTTACATCTGTCATTTTATTTCTTTGAAATAACTGATTTATGAGATAGTATTTAAATTTAATAAGAGTTTATAATCTAGAAAAATAAAGACAGAACCATAAATTCATATGTATCTACTT
>JAOUZG010016587.1:602059-619324 GCA_026289955.1 Argiope argentata | reverse complement strand
TATATATATATATATATATATATATATATATATATATAACAGATTTTATTTATAAAACTGATTTTATTCTAAGAATTTCCAAGTAAATTTTATTGAGCTGTTTTATAGTTATCTCTCAACAGTTCGTTGGCAGTAACAATTAAATAAAATAAATTGAATAATATATTTCCTTTTAATATTATATTATTTATTTATTTAATAAAAGGTTAATTCAATGCAAAATGATTTATAAATAATGGAATTGAAAGACTTTACAGTATTTCAGTTTAGCAAATATCGTTTATACATATTAATATAAAAATAAAGAATAAGCTGAGAATTATGATTAAAATAATTTTTATTGCAGTTATGAAAAAAATGAAGTTACCCTTTTATTTATTAAATAAATTCATGAATATGGAAATATGAGTTATAAAAATAACTCTATAAAAGATTAAGGTTTCTAAAGGGCAAATAATTCTGCTGCGTAATTTATATTTAAAGATATTAAATTTTCTTTGTCAATTTTTTAAAAAAGTTTTCTTGATTAATTATTTTATTATTATTTATTAAAATGGATTATTATTACCCATCATAGCTAAATAATTTTCAAAACCTTTTTAATTTTGTAACTAATATTTTGTTGTTTTAGACACGATTTCTTTACAAGTTTTTGCGTAGGATAAATTGATTTCAATTCGTTAAGAGCAACTTTATCCATTCCTAGAAGCAAAATGTTCTTTTAAACTGTTTATTTATTTTACATCTATCCCTTGAATTGCTGATGGTTGAAATTTTTAGAATAGTTACATCTGATCCTGTAGTCAAAGAGAGTTAATTCTTTCCCTTGGAAATAATTTGCATAAAAATAATTTTTATATAAAAACATGTTTTACCAGTTCAAATTTCACTTCTTATATGAGTTGCCTTCGAAAACGGCAAATTCCTTTATGAGCAAATTTATCCATTCCTAGAAACAAAATGTTCTTTTAAACTGTTTATTCTATTTCACATCTATCCCTTGAATTGCTGATGCTTGATATTTCCAAGAAATAATTTGTATAAAAATAATTTTTATATAAAAATGTGTTTTACCAGTTCAAATTTCACCTTTTAAATGAGTTGCTTTCGAAAACACCAAATTTCATTTTAAATTTGGCAAATTAAGTTTTTCTATTTAATTTAGGCGCCACTAAAATTATTTTAAATAAGGCATATGCCATTATCACTCATTTAACGAATAGTGAAATAACTGAATAATTACAATGCATTTATAATATATTTTTATTAATTCACAAACACGCGCTATTGCCAATTTTAATTTTAAAATCTCCGCTTCAGATGAATGGAAAAAAGACCTTTAATATTTTTAAAAACTCTATCAAAATAACTGGATATCAAATCATTTCATTTCTGAAAGGTAGAGTTACTTCAATGTGTTCAAAATTTTTAAATTGATTTTTTTCTCAATTATTTTATTGAACAACTATTTCAACATTGTTATTTTGAACAACACCAAAAGAAAATGGGGAAAATCAGAAAGTGCCCATAACATGCAAAAGATTTATTATTATTTAAAATGTATAATAATCATTAACTCAATTTAAGTATATTTTTATCTGCATAAAATTAATCGTAATTTTGGTGTAATTAATTTTCTTTTTTTTATCAAATATTTTTAACTGTTGCATTTCATGGCTTTCTCTGTAGTGTTATATTGAATAATGAATTAATTTGTTAAAATAGATCATTTTAAAAGTTGAAGGCTGTTTCCTATAATAGAAACTCACATTTAACTCTGTTTAACATATACTATATTTTTATTGCTTCATTCAAAACCTTAAAAGTGACGAATTTCAGAAAACATAGTCAAATTGTTACTTTTCTTATATTTCATTATGATGAGAAATAATATTTTTTCTTCTTATATTTTTGAGAATTTCTTACTTACATAATTTAAAGAAAATAAATTGCTTACGATTATAAAATTTTGATAAGTTCTAAAAAAGTTAAATTGCATTAAAAATATTTCATGCTCTTTAATGCTTGAACATGAAACCATTTCGTATCTCTAACCCATATAAATGTGAAATTCATAAAAGAGATGCATTTTCAGTGTCATAAAAATAGAAAGAAATCTGTATATGTTGTATTAAGATTTTGCATTTTAGTTGATAGCCTCTATGCGTAAAATTGTTTAGAAATAGTTTAGAGTGCTTTTTTTCACTATTTCTTAAAACAATCATATAAATAAAAAGCTGGTGATTTTTATGTGTCTCATTTTGTAGAAGAAAATTCTTCTGGTATTCAAAAACATTCACGAATTTACATTTTTCTCTCAATAAGTAAAAACTGGCAACCTACTCGTAAAAGGTTTAATTTGGTACCAATCTTATTAAAATAGTTTTCCTTTTATAAAAATCTAGTTCTTTTGTGAAAAGGAAAAAAAATTAACTGAAGGGAGGAGAGAAGGAAAAAAATTCTAATTTGGCTATGTAATTACATTTTCCGCGCACAGTACTCCTACAAAAAGAAGTTTAAGCTGGCAGGGAGAATAAAGAACATGGGTGAAAAATAAGAAAGAGAGTAGGAAAAAAAAGTCAAATTGTCTAGCTTGCTCATGTTCCTAAGCTTCCCTCCCCAAGAGGGGGAGGGGTAGAGAAAAAGACGGAATATTTTAAAGAGAGCGAAACAAAGGAAAAGAACATCCTTAGGGAAAACAACGTAGAAGGCCTCCATTTTATTCACTGGCAAAGCGAGAAAAACAATTCTAATCCTTTGCTTGCTACGACAATTTTTGCATAGACCCTATTTGAATAATGAACGTGAATTAGAGAAAATGAGACTAAAAGGTTATTAAAAAAAGAAGCAACATCCCTTAAGAAAACGACGTTTTTGATGACGGCAGAGAGAAAACAACATTCTTTTCCAGCAATATTTACGCCAGATGCAGAAAGTGCAAAAACAAATCAAGCATAAATATTTATCAAGAAAGCCCTCCGAACAGTGCGAGTAAATACCTCAAAGTAAAAAGTTGCAACTAAGATTTCAAAAGCAATTTTCAAGCCCATTGAAGAAATCTATTTACTTTTGTTAGTTTAAACATTTTATAATGAATTTGTATCTCGAGTAACAGATCCGGATCTGAAAAATTCTTTCAATCAATCTTAGGCAATTAAGAATAATAAGCATTTTTCAGCTCCAAAATACCTTTGCTTCCTTGATTTCTGATTAGTTAATTAGTTTGCGCAAGATGCAAGAAAACATAAATATAATAAAACTACTCTCTTTACTTAAAACGGTGTTACATGCAATCAACAGGTGTTAAATAAAGTCATTAGAAATTCATTTGAATTTTCTTACATTCCTCTTAGAAGCATCTGTATTGTTCATTTCTCTCTTTTGTTGTTTTAATAAACTTGACGACTCTCCGCTGTGAAGCAAAATGGCTCAAGTCCACAGCATCTCTCAAACGATTGTTGCCACTGATTGGAATCAGCTGAATCATTGTCCTTTTCAATAAACAATTTCGCATTTATTATTAAGGCCTTTAATGAATGCAAAATAAGACGTAATTAAAATCAAATGGAGGTTTTAGGGAGCTTTATTTTTTCTCCTAAGTCCGATGCTCTCATTTCACTGTTGCTCGTCGATTGATTCAACTTCCTGATTAATGAAATTTGCTCCTTTGTCTTGATAAACGAGAGCATCGTTTAGTTTGTTATGTCTGACAAAGGAAATTCTTGTTCTCCACGTAGAAAATCTTTTTTCCAAACAACTCACCACAGTTTCGCTTAGGATGGCAGATCACCTATCTATTTTAAGTTAGATTCATTGCGAGATATACTGTTCGTAGCAAAATATTTTTTTCCCGAAGAACTATACCCATATGAATTTCTAGTTTCAGTATCATATTCGTTTATCGTAAGACTGAAGTAGCATCGATTTGATTTTAGTATCATAATTAATGCGAGTAGTATCGGCCATATTTTAGGCTGATATAATTATGTGAGTTTTCCTTAGACAGATTTCGTTTAGATAAAAATTAGGATTTGATGATTTTGCATTACTAAATAAAACTAAAAATCTAAACAGATATCGCTTATGATAAATTTCTAATAAGATATATCAGATTTTTCTCAATACAAAAAATGCAGTTACATACAACAACTTATTTATAAATTATGAATACTTTTCTTTTAGTTAACAAGTGTGTTTCCTTAAAAAATCTAGTATTTTTTCAAGTACAGGAAATTCAGTTGAGGCAGCTAATTAGGTAAAAGTGTGTGTGTCTGCGTGCGTGTGCGTATTTCCAAGAGTTTACAGTAAAATAAATGAGAATGTTTGGTGGAAGAAATTTTTAGAATTTCCATCTACTGAAAGTTCAGAAATGAGAAAGAAAATCAGTATTTGAATTAAAATAATTAAAGAAATCAGATTATTCTTCTATAGAATTTTTGATTCCGTGTCCCTTTTAAAATCATATTTTATCTTTTTTTTTTTGCAAATTTTGGAAAAATAAGTATTTTACGCGAAAGTACATTGACGAAATGTGTAGTTTTTTGCAACAAAATTTTCCATCTATTTTAATGCACAAATTACACAATCTATTTTATAACAATAGAAATTAAAAGGGTAGTGAAATCAGAGACCATGTATTTACGTAATCTATAAAAAGTTTAATATTTCACAAATGCACAGAATTTCTTAAAATATTTAATGTCTAAAAAGTGCCACGTCACTAATTACGTCACAACTTTTGGATGATCCAGAGCGGTAAGTAATAATTACACAAAATTAAATTTAGTTCAATTTATTTAATTGAACAATTAAATGTTGTTGAATCAAATTACTTTCTAAATTATTTCTGTTTACAGAGTAAAATTTTAAACACTTGCAATGTTCCTATTTCATTTCTTTGCAGATACTGAATGTGAAAGTCTAGAAGTGTATCATACCAGAACCCCATAGTTAGAATATTTTATATTTTTACTTAAGAAACTTAATTTTAGTGGAGGTCTTTATATCCGAACATTTCAAAGGCTGATCTTTCTCAACTTTCCTAACGGATAAGATTCTACTATCAGAAAAAATTTTTCCTCTCTCAGAATATAATAAAAATTCAAATTAAATCATACCGCATCCTAATAAAATAAAATTTTATGAGCAATTGTTAATCTCCAGATAATCGCATTTTAAAATTTAAAGGCTTCCCTTTTGTTATTCAATCACCATATTTTAAAAACTTTTTCAAGCGTTTACCGACTTTTGCTGTACCAGGAATCTTTAAGAGGTAATAATCTAGGTCAAATGATTCCCCCGTGCAGAAGATTCCACAGGGGACGAAGTTTCTTCGGAGTTCTCAGCAACATCCCCATTAAACGTGAAGCAATAAATATTGCACCATCCGTAAAATAAAAGCCTTTTTTTTTATTCCTATAGATATGTTTTAGAGTACATGTAGCATTATCGATCGTCACAAAAAGGACTTAGGGACAAAGCTGAAAAAAACGGGATGATGCTCTCAACGATTTAATCTTCTGCATTGCTTAATTAGGAATTTTTTTTTCATTCTGGAGCGCCTGTTTTAAGCTGCACATAAAAATAAAGATATCTGCGCACTTCCCGTTTTGCGAGTGAGGAGCGCAGACGTGCGCTTAGCGGAAACTGGGTAGGCCATTAAAACTTCTTCAAGAAGCTCAAAAAAAAGGACACTTTTTTTAATACCGCTTCTCTCCCTCTCCCTCTCTTTCTCTCTCCCGCTCTTTCTCTACGGATGTTCAATGCGAGAAGAGCCAATAGGATGAGCCAAAAATGATTCTGACGTCACCTTTTTTAATATATTACGACTCGACGGCGTCTTAAGAAATGCATTAATTTCGGCTTTTAATTTTCTTTTGCCTCTTAAAAAATGCAAAGGAAACCGTTTGGATTTTATTTTACGGCGGTGGTGCTGGATTTCTTATTGAGCTGGGTGGAATAAAAAAAATTTATGACTGTAGCTATAAAGGGAAGGAGGAAAAGGGAACATTTTTATTTTTGAATCTAGTCTTTGATTCGAGGAATGCAGACCAATAAAAAAATTGGGAAATTTCAGTATTTGAGTATGATTAAATGTAGGTACGCCTCGAATGTAAAGCAAAAAATAAGTTTGCTAATCAGGTCAAAAAAATGATGCGAGTTATTAAAAATTTTGTTTACATTCGATTTACGAAAGAGTACTGAAACTAATTTAGATAAATTCTCAAGATTCGTATAATTTTTTTCTGTGAATAAACTAATTTATTTTATACAGTATTTAAGGTTTTGTTTTAGAGTTTTTTTTTTATTTATAAAGATGAAAAAATATTTTGTACCACATGAAAAAGTAATTTTTTTGAAGGATATGAATGGATCTTTTAGCTGAAACTAAGCCAATATTAGTTCAATTAATAAATTTCCAATACAATGCATTGCTCAACAATTCTAATACTTTCCTTTATGCAATAACTTTGAAAAGCAAATAATCCTTATTCTATACCACGAAGTCATTTGAGAAATATCTTTATTCTTTTTGCCGACGTTTTGTTATTCCTAAATCAAAGTTTTCTTTCAAAAGTTTTATCGACATATCAATGCCCGTGTAACTAATCTACAAGTGAAATTCATAGCGTTGAGAACCGTTTTTTTTCCCGACATCTGAAGGAATAGTAAGATTTTAGCAAAATATTAGCATTCATTCAAAGATTAACATAAATTGTTTATTAATACGAATTCCGCTTTCTTACAATTTGTGATATTATTCGCATGCGTTATAAATGTAGTTGTTTTATAGTAAAGTTAAGAAAATTTATGCATTTCAATGGAACTGTCTTCTTAGCATTATTACATTGATCTTAACTTCCTCTGTTTTTCATATTTTATGATTAATTTATTTATTTCATTTAATTCAGATGTATATATTTGCATTACCTTTAAACATTTAATTCATTATATCATTCATACTTTTTCATAAAATATTTTTTTTCTATTATTATTCTTACCCCGTCAACTCTTGTTAGAATTCCATATAAAAATTCGCGAATTTTTTTCCCCTCGCTTCCCCTTCTTTCATCCGCTTCTTTTAATTTTTTCTTGCTTTCTAGTAGTTTGCATTTTCCTTTTCATCATTCTCCATTGTTTTATTTCTATTTTTTAAAAGGAATTGTTTAAGACTAACAGAATTGACTATTACATACTTCTGAAAGATTCATGTTGAAAGCATGTGACATTTCAGAAAGCGTGCATGAATAATTAAAAATAAAATTTTGATTGAAGATTTATTTGGAAATATTTGAATTAGGATCATTAGTACAGCCATTAATTACTGCTTGTTAGAAAATGAAATTACAATAATAAAAGCAAATTATCATTTTTTAACAGATATATATTATTGCAAACTATTCGTTTTTTTATTATTAATGTACTTATTTCAAATAAATTAACAGAAAATCGCATCTTTTTAAAAATATATGAAAGCATTAATTACTATAAAATGTCTAAAAATGAAAATGCTTAAATTAAAAAATGATCAGAAATTATATTAGTATTAAAACTAAAGTTTGATTCAATAACGTGCACAAAAAATGGACAAAAAATTTTACGCTTAATGAGGCTCATGATTTAGAGATTCGTATAAAATATTTTAAGCATAATGTCAATTGTCTTTTCAAATTAGTATTATATTAGAAATGCACCAGTATAATGAACCCTTAAAAAGATTATTTTTTTATTTCAGAATATATAATTATGATTTAAATTATTATAATTATATATAATTTTACTTATTATGATGCTTATAGATATGAAATTAATATTAAATCCGTACTAACATAATCTATGTAGAAGAATGGCTTGCAATAGATGCAAAGTTGGATTCGTAAAATCGCTGTTATAAAGTGAATAAGTAAAATTAACGCAAAAGCACATTTTTGGAAGTTATTCAATTAATGTCAAAAAGATCTGCATCTACAAAAGATAGAAAATTTAAATTTTAAATAATAAAAAATAGAAAGATTTACTGAAAAAACAACTTTTAAAGTAATGAAACTGAATTGCACTTCATAACAATGAAAGAAAATTATGTGTTAAACTATATCTAAAAATATTTGTTTGTTAAAATTAGTGAAAATATACATATGGTAAAAGGGGCCATATTTAAGAATTCAAGTTTTTAAATTGAAATTAAATTCAATTCAATTCATTAAATTCAATTTTAATTCAATTAATTCATTCTCTTAATTGATTGTGCAAAAAAATGTGTATGATTCTTTACTAATTAATTTCATTTTTGTAACCGAGAAATACTGTTCTATGAAATAGTATTTCTCTGTTCAAACGATTCATAAAAAGTATTGATAATAATACTTTTATAAATTAATTAAAATTAGAAAAAATGTGATAACTATCTTTGCATCCTTAGAGAGAGTTTTTCGAATTTCAAGATAATTTTTTTAAAAAAAAAATAGTTTTTTTGCAGTGATATTTTTCAAGGTTATCGTGAAAATTATCTACATTTTGTTCCATTAAGAAACAATTCATTAATTGAATTTAAATTCGAATTTCAAAAATGTATAAAGTGCCCATTCTTATCGTCAAATGTATGTTTGAACTAAATTGGTAAATCTAGATTCAACAGTCTTCCTCTTACAGCCAGATCTAAGAATAAACACAAACATTTAGTTTAATTAGAAATTAAAGCAGGAAAGCAGATCGCTTATTTTGGATATTAAAAAAAATATGAGTATGGTCTTATCGATTTTAAATTTTTATTATTAATTCACTTTATGATTAGGATTGATGTTATTTTAAAGGTCAAACCTGATTGATTTAAATACATTCCAATGTATTTATTCAACTTCCTTTTGAATTTTAATTCCCTAGCACAAAATACTCAGAATAGTGCTTACAAATATGATGGAAACAACGGAAAATTGAATAGTTGATTCGAATACTACACAAAACTAATATTTATATTTTAGAATCAACAAAAATTTTTAGTTTTTCGTTGATATTTTATTGTCTATTGCATTTTTAGGATTCTCTCAGGATTATAGCATTCAATAATACAAATAATTGAATTCCGATTGATGTTAAATTGATTATTAAAACAGCTCCTTATACATTGAAATGTATATATCTATTACAATTTTCTTCCTTTTTTTGTTGTTTCAACTCTTTTTCAATTTTTAAGTAAAAACTTATCTCGAATTCTACTTAATCCTAAAAAAATTAAGTTATTAAAAACTAGAAATAATAATGAATCCATAATTAAAAAGTGATGTTTTGGAAGGGGAGGATAATTTTTTCATTAATGATCGGGATAAAAATATCTCAAATTATTTTTATAAATTGAATTGAATGCATTGGTCATTATTCTGAAAACTTTAAATAAGCAATTTTTTCATTTTTCGGTTCAAAAAGTGTTAGAGAATTTTATAGCATAAAATCTCACTATCGAAATCAGGAATTGAAACTAATTTTGACAATTTAAAAAATAACAATAAAATTCTAAAATTGAACAAGGATTATATGATCACTTTCAGATTTTTATAATATATTTTCTAATTAAAAAGAAAAAAAAATTGTTCTTAATGTCTAATAATTAATTCTTCTATTAATTAAATTATAATTTATTTCGGTAATGGATTCATAAATTTATAAATATTGTTAAAATAAAACAGTTGAGGTATTAAATATATGCTTCCAGAAAATAGAGATTGTAATATTTTGAGAATTTAAACTAAGTTTTAAACTCTGAATTTTTTGCAAGTGCAGTGTATCATTCTCCAAATTCAGAGAGATCTTCTTTTAAAAGAAGGCTCGAATTTATATAAATTATTTTTGAAAACTGATTCTACAAAAATTGATGATTTAACAAATCCCATTGTTCAACAACGAGATTTTTTGATACTCAACATTAATTAAAAGTAACTTAACATAAACTGTCACTAAGTTTCAAAACTATCATTCTTGAGCGAAAATTCCCACTCTGGGTAAAATAAAATTTTTCTAACTTGCATCAATGAACATTCAATTTCAAACGAGATTTTCTTTTTGTATTATTGTATTTTTTATTGTCAGAGTAAATTTGAAAATGGGTGGAAAATCAATCCCATGCAAAAACAGCTGAAATTAGTTTGGTCATGAATAGAAAAAGGTTACAAAAATGTATTTCCTACAATCAATCCTAATCTTGTTAAGCTTACCTATTGTCATTATAGCCTTTCCTGGATAATTTAAGGTACCTAATAGAAATAAAAGAACCGAATTTCTTTTCGTCGCCAAGAGAATCTTGGCAGATAGAATGATGTTACCAAAATTCTATTTCCAGGAAGTTAAGATTTCACTACACTGCTGAACGACTCTCTTGCGTGATCAGTTCGAAAGAACGAACATTCACCCTAACGATGGCTCTTGACGAGGTTTTACTTGAAGAATATCATTAGTTCAGGATGCTAAATGTCTAAAAGAATTTCAATTACTTTAAGATTCTTAAGTGAATTCATCTTTGAATAGAACTGTCTTAAATCAGAAATGTAGGATTTGATTGAGAGAAACGTCGTAGTCTTTTCAATTATTTTTTTTTCAATTTATGTCGAATTTTTTGTAAAGTCATCAATCATATGATTGAGACTCTACCATACTATACCATATTCATTTTGTTGCCCCGATCAGAAAGTTCAGAAAAAAGGACTTATTTAAAATTGTCCTTGTAAAATTTATTTTGATTGATCATTTCTTTTTTAACTTCTGTTAGTTCACACTCTCTTAATATATATTTATATGTCTTGTTCAAATTTTCAATCGTTAATAAAATGCTTTTTATTTTTCCACTCAAGTTCAAATATATTAATTATTAAATTTGTAGTAGATGACACTTGATGTTAATCGTTGTTCAAATATTAATTCATTAGTTAAATTTTATTAATTTGTAATACTTTAAATAGGGTTTTAACAGTTTGTTATGAAAATTGGAGATAACAGGTAGTTGCTCACTCGGTAAAATGCAAGTATTTCAGTATTTTTCGCGTGAAGGTGAAGAATGCGAGTTCATTTCTTACGAAAATCAATTTTTTGATATAATTTATATTAATTGTGATTATTTAATTAAAAGTTTTCTTTATTAACCTAAGTAGGAAGTGGCTTTAAATTTTTTTTTATATTACTTGTTATATAAACCTTATAAAATGTTTGTATTTTGAATTCCTTGATATTTGAATATTCTTTTGATTTCTCTTACCATTGTGCCTATACCTTTCTTAAGTCTTAATATTTTTGTGTCCTTACTGCTTTCAAAATCTTTATGTATCTTTAAGGATCTTAATATTCAATATTTTCTATTTTCAATTTCACAATTTGCATTTTAACATCCCTATTATTAGTGTTTACTGCTTTTATTTTTTGTTTGGTTGATGTTCATTTCATACCATGCAATGTGTAATTGCATTTTAGTTCTTTTAACAAATAAATAAGCTATACTTTTTGATAGTTCGTGCTATGAAAAAATATATATTTTAGGATATTTTAAGTAAACAATCCAGTTGAGCGTTATTCTACATTTTGTTCTATTTGCGGAGAAATTTCCTTCGTTATAAATGTAGATCTATGTGTGTATATATATATATATATATATATATATATTATTTTTCATACAGTTTCCTTCAACAGCCTACTTCTAACAGTAAAAAGCCAAAAACTGGAAATTTTCGGATAGCTCACTTTCGATAAGTTTGTTTTTTTCCAATTTTGAAGCAATTTCAAATTAGTTTTTAAAACATAAAATAAATTTTCACTTAAGGGGAATGTCATAAATGGCAATATATTCAGGATATAATTTCTTTTAGAAACTCGTTTACAAAATATTTCCAAGGACTGCTTTTTAATGAAAGAGGTTACTATTTTTTAAAACTTGATTACGAATGAAATAATTTTTATTGGTCTCAAGCATTTAATTTTCTTTTTTGCATTTTTGAAAAGTGAAGTAATAGTTTTTAAATAAGAAAATGAAATATTTAAATATTACTTTAATAAAAATGACTAAACAGTTTAAGAGTTCTGACACATAGGAATTTTATACATATAAAATGCTTATAATAAAATAATGGATTCGATATTTGGATCCAACAGGAGGCATAGGAAAGATTAAAATGAGAACATAAAAAATAATTTAAATGAAAAAAATTTCAAATTTAGTTGTGAAATTGTTTTAAATATTTTGTAATGACTCAAAGCAATGTGATTGAAAAATTTCGTAATATTTTATGATTTTCTTTTAAATACGAAGTATTTTAACTTATTTCCTTAATATTTGATCATAATCTGGTCATTTCTTTTCAACTCAGCTACAATAATAAGCTTTAAGGCAATTAAAACAATTAAAAGCCGTAAATACGTTCACACATTTATCTTTTCAACTAACATTTTACACATCAACAACTAACATTTTCAACTAACACTACTACACAACTAACTAACAACATTTTATTCAACTAACAAAAATGTAATGGTAAATTATCATTACATTTATATATTATTATAAATAATGATGCCATTTTACGGATGTTAAAAGGAAAAATCATCCTCTTTTGATAGCTTTTAATTTACTTGGATTTCAGATGGTTGAAGTTATAAAGCTAAAAACTTTTAAAAAATGCATCTTTTTACTAAAATTTCAACTATTTGTCCAATTTTCGATAATTAAAATGGAAACTCATGATGAGATTTATAAAACTTTCCCGTTTTTTTCAATGCAAAATATATATTATCAAATGCTCTGAATTTAAACTTGAGATTGTTATTTATTTTTTGTTTTGGAAACAAAATGCAAATGTATAGTCTCAAGCGGGGATTCAGAAAACCTGTTGATAGTTTAGGTAGTGAATAAATAATGAATAAAACAGTTGTTGTCCAAACGCTATCTATATTAAATTGAGCCATTATGAACTACCCTTAATGGCCTTTATAAAATATTTCGTCCGATTCTTCAATAGGAATTATCAAAAATATTCTATAAAATAGGTTTGGTTGAAACATTTGAATAATGTTGAATCAAATAATTATCTTTAAAAACTTTTTCATTTTACCAGTCAATGCATTCGATATTCCTTTACCTTATTTTCATATAGAAAAGTATAATTTCAGATATAATATTTTGGTCTTAAAAATATTAAAAAATGAATAAATTACATAATCCGAAAATGTCTCTATTTAATTAAAACACTGCTACATAATGCGGTCACATTTGTTTTAGTTTCCCATTGTTCAAAAGCATTAAGGCTCCCTTAAAAATAAAATGAGCTCCAAAAGTAATTTCGAAAATTGACATTCAAAATCTAAACACATTTTCAAGCCTTTAAAAATTGAATTACATTCAAATCAAGGTAATTTTTTTAAAAAATTAGTCCAAAATAAATTAACAGAATAGTATCTTCGGCTTTAATACAGATACGAAGCTTACGGCTTTAGTACCGAAGCAAAATAAATGTTTTGACTTCATTTTTTGCTCATCGCATAGATCATATCTATGTCAAAAAGCCAATGAATCGGGAAATATCAAAATGAAATAACATTTACGTATCAGAATATAATTTAAATTTATGATTTCATTGTCAGTTTCTTAATTACAATAGAAAAAAATGGTGAATATCTTTGGCATAGAACTACATAATCAAAATATGTTCGTGGTATTCGATTAATCGATATTTTGTTTACATTTATATGCACACATAGATTTTTTTTGCCGTTTTGTATTTAAAAGATAAATAATGCCACAAAAACAGTTAAACTTTGGATTAAAACTAACACAGAAAATACATCTTTAAATTCCTTCAGAGATAAACTCTAAAAAAATCTGAAACTTAAAATAAAAATGTACGGCCACTTTAGAATAAATAAATTTTCACAATGATTTTTTTGTAAAGTTTTGTTATAAAAATTGAAAAATAACCCATAGCATAGGCGAAAGGAAAAGGAAATTAAATAACATTTTTGGAAAGTTTACTGTAGCGTATTGTTTATCAATAAACATAAAAATTCATGCATGCTAATATAGAAATTCTTTCCTCTGAAATTCATATAAACAAAAATGTGTCATGTTTATAAACACTGACTCAAAAGGATTCAAGGATTTTTATAAATAAACAAAAATTGCTCTTACCTTTCTTTTGTTTGTGATCCAAAGTGCCTTGTTTCACTCTAGGTACTTTTTCGTAGACATAAACTATATCCTCTGTTTAAAGATCTTTGCACAAAGCACAAAAATAAGCATTGCAATATACTCCAAAGACTCTAGTCAAGTCATTTGGAGCACAGGAGAGCCCATAACTGAACTACACGTGACTTGCGAAGCAAACTGTGGGATTCACTTATGGGACGATAGGGTTAAAGACCGAAAGGGGGAATGCCCCAAGTAACGGAACTCGGAGAGGGGGGTAATAAAAAGGGAGTGAAAAGAGTGGGAAATCCAGTGAAGGTATTGGGGTTCGTGACCCCTCTTTCAATGAATGCATGGGAGACCCAAGAAATTCAAGGTAAGAAAGTGAAATCGCAAGAAAGGAGGTTAGGGATAGTGGGGCACTAGTTTGAAGGTAGATGGGGCAAGAAAAGGAGGTTAGTAAAGTAGAAGAAAAGGGGGAGAAAAGGGAAGTCTATTGCCAGCAGTAGACGGAAAGCCCTGCATAGAGTGTTGACACATTTTATAACAGTGTTACCAAAACTACTGAAGACATTTTTTTATTATATTGTTGTGATCATATAATATTGGCTTTTCGTCATGATTTTCTAAATAAGAGAGCTTTGTAAAATTTATTTACAAAAGTCCGATTTTGTTGTTCCAGTACGGTTCTTTTTATCCGTACTAAACTTAGAAATCGGAATCTTAAAAACATCTATTAAAGTCTCATAAACAAGTCAGTCCATTGAAATTTCAAGCGATGAATTCATTCAAGACTCAATTCACCATTCTAAAAATCGGACTTTATTTAGAAATAAAATTAATCATCTTGCTTTGTTCACATAATTTGCTTAAAAACAGTAAAAAGACTTCGAATATTTTCTTTGAAATTGAAGTTCATTCGCTTGATAATATTTAGAATTAATTTTTACATCGTTAAGCCTTTACTAATCTTCGAATGTCCTTTAAAAGATATAACAGCGAAGACCGTTAATCGTTTACAGGAAATTCCTTTGTCTTCTATTAGCGACAACTTTAGGTTGCAATTTTTAAATCTAATTTGATTTTTTATAATATTTATTATTTATTTCTAATGAATGCACAAATATTCAAAGAATTTACAATATCTACTTTGAGAAGACATTTTTAGCATAATTTACCACCTATCAAATACTTTTTTGTTGCATATAACTAGTTTTTATTTAAGAACTAAATTAGCTCCCAAACTGTGAAAATATCTCTCTGAAATTGGGAAATTAGATTAAAAAATCATATTTAGTGAGAATGTCTAAGATTTGCGTTTAAATATTAAATAGTAGCACAAATATTATAGTAAAGTATTTTTTAATTTCGGAGAAAGACATTTGTATGTTAAAAATC
The DNA here is from genome assembly GCA_026289955.1 of Argiope argentata. Classification (NCBI taxonomy): domain Eukaryota; kingdom Metazoa; phylum Arthropoda; class Arachnida; order Araneae; family Araneidae; genus Argiope; species Argiope argentata. The sequence goes on along the minus strand of JAOUZG010016587.1, from coordinate 603,774 downwards.
TAAAAAAAGGAGATAATTTCTTTTACTTTTAATACATGGTTTGAGAGCTCACAGAATGCACAAACCAAACAAAATCGGACGATGAGCTGGTAAAGATGAGGTTTTCATATTCGAAATTTTATTCCATCAAATGATCCACCATTGTGGACATTGTGAAGATTAACACTGATTGTCTCAAATCAAACATCCTTTTTCTTGTTGTAACATATTTGAAGAAGAGAGGAGGGAATAGCTAAGATATCGCCATTTATTTACAATTCACAAGTATGAGTTCCGTTTTGAAATTCTATCGTCTTGATTCAAAATGGACGATACTAATCCAAAAGCACACATAAAACTTATTTTTGTTGTTGACCAAACTTCGAAGCCACTTAAAGTTGACTGATAATCTTTTTTGATGATTCATAAATCCTTAAGTAAGATGCAAAAAATGTAAGTAAGCATTATAAATTTTTTCGCATCAGTCAGTAGGGATATCTAAGTTTCAGAAAACCCACAGCTAGTTAAAATAAAAAAATTGCGCGTTATATCGGCATCAAAAATTAACGTTATGAAATAACTAGCGATTTTATTTAACTGATCGATTTAATTTTAACTATTTTTATAAACTTCAATCATTTTTCTGGCATGCATTTAGATTATTTCTAAAATTTGTTTTAAATTTCACCTAAGTGAAAATAATATAAGAAATTAGCAATTTAAAAATATTATTTATTTATTTATTGAGATAGCATAGAAAACTATATATATTTTTATGGTGCTATAATGATCTCCCATACATTCAACTAGTGTAGATATTGATTGGCATTTGTTGAGCATCACGAGGCCAAGTTGCAGCAGGAATTAATGTGCTGAGTAAATATCAACAATGATGAATGCAGCGATTTAAATGCGGTCCTAAAATATTATAAAGAAATTGTTTCCAATTTAATTATAATATAATAACTTCAATATCTGAACAAAAAGCTTTCAAAGATCGTCGAAAATAATCATCAAATTCATCAGTTTTGAAATGTCCATAGTGAGCACATATGATTAGGGTTGCTATCGTTTGATTATTTTTAAAAATTACAAAAAAGTATTAATAAGCATTTTGACCACATAACATGATTTTGTAATCAATTTAATTATTAATAGATTATTTATTAATTAATAATTATCACTTATCCCTGAAATTAAAATCAGTGCATATTCTCATAAAATTTATCAACGAAACAAAAATTTAGGTGTTCCAACTATCTCAAACTAATGGAGTATTGTAAAAATCAATCAACTTAAAAATAGTTTTTAATTAAATAAATCAATTAATTTTTTTAAATCAGTCTGAATTTCGAAAATTTTTAACAAATTATTACTAGATAAAAACTTTATAATCATTGTAATAGTAGAAAAATTGTAGAGAGGAAAGGTGTAAATGATGTTTGAACTCGCAGTTTGTTGACATTCTTATGCTATAGTTACATATATCGTTAAGCATGCAACTTGGTAGAGATGGAAATAATCTTGCTAATGATCAAATTCTTATCAAAAAATTAGATAATTATATTGATAGTTAACATTGCGTTTTTTTAGTGTAAAAAGGCCTCTTGATTATAATCTTTAAAGTTTAAAGTCTAAAAAAAATATGAATTCCAGAAGTAATGAAAATTTAGAACTAAATCTTTAATCATTAAATCATTTTAACACCTATTTTATAAAGAAGAATATTATAATAG
>JAOUZG010016587.1:569978-601659 GCA_026289955.1 Argiope argentata | reverse complement strand
TATATATATATATATATATATATATATATATATATAATAATTTTATAAGGATTACAAGTCATTAACACTAGTCTTTCATTTGAGTGAACATTATTTTTAATTTTTTATAATCAAACCTAATAACAGAATTTAATTTTTAAACTTATAAATCATCTCTGGAAAGCATGTTTTTAACTAAATAATTAAAATGTGAAATTTATTAAATTGTCGAAATAAAAAAAAATTATTGCAATTTGCAATCAAGGCTACCAACCTTTGTTTGATATACGAAATAATTAAAAATACATTTTAGAATGCATTTTTTAATCATAAGCTTAATAAAAAAAAGAAAAAATTAAAGTATATACGCTTATTACCTCTTCTACAAAAGTAAAGGTTTTTTTTCCTACAAATGTGCATAAAGAATAGTGACCAGCGTTAAATGCTTGAACAGTCTCAATAAAGTGGAAAGCACAAAAATTAAAATATTATTTAAAATGATACGAATGTTTCCTTTTCTATATTTAGAAAAGTACTTAATACTTAAAGTGCTAATAGGGTTCTGGATATTATATTAAAAGTACTTCCAAATTGTTTAAGCATACAGAAATTCGTCTTTTCTGAAATAAAATTTGCGACTTCAATCTCATTTTAAAATACTTTATTTTAAATGCTTAGGAATGAATCTGAATATTTAAGAATTATGATAACTGATTTATAATTACGTGGATTATTATAAGAAGCCTTTCCTTATATTGGAGGATTTCTGATTTTGTAAATATCATGATTTAAAAATATTTTAGAGCATCATTATATTCACGAATTATATTTTGATGTATGGTTTTGGGATGGGCATCGTAAGTTTTAATTGTTATCTCAAACTTATGGAGTACAAATGATGTCAAATCAACGGAAGACAAATGACTCCGATAGAATTTGCGTAATGTGTACTCGCTTGCCTTTTAATGGAAGACAAATTGATCCGAAGACAAATTTTTACTAGTTTAATATAAACGTCCCGTTTTAAAACAACTAAGGCTATTTTGGGATGGACCTCGTAATTTTGAACCGTGGTTAGATGGCTAGAACGACACCTGAGCTGGCACCTCCCATCAAACTTCCACACCACACCAGCGAGAGGTCGTTTGGCTCCAATGGATATAACGTGCACCAAACCCACTTACACGACGGTTCTTTGGGGGAATCGGGTCTCGAACTTGAAACCCTCCAATTCCGAAGCCGAAACCTTACCACCAGGCCGCCGTAACCCTTTTACCACTAAATCATCGCTATACAGGACGCTGGCAGAAGGATGGGACCGTGACATGAAACGCAAAAAGCAGTAGAGATGTTTTTATCTGCACATAAAATATTTAAATGTTATGGAAACATTTAAAGTATTTTAAACATTTCTCATTTTATGCGAAAAGATAACTGAATTATTATTTTAAAAGGTTACTGTAAAATTATAATCGAAATTTCAGTGCAATGCCTCAAAGAGAGAGATTGTCTATTGAACCTTTCATCAGGAACTCTAAAAAAAAACGAATTCGGGAGTTTTCACACGTTTGCTGTCAGGTTATAGTCGGGGTGAAAGAGTTAGAGCAACGACCGCAGTTCCCGAACCTCCTAACAGTGAGCAGATACCCTCCTGCAGAGGTCCCGAACATCCGGTTCAATCTGAAACTTAATTTTTTTTTAGAGCGGTTTTTTATTAAATACAATCCCCAACACGATTTTGTGGATATAAAAATTACTGAGGAAAGGAGGAGAGAAAACTTTAAAAAAACCAACATATTTTTACTCTCGAATAAAACAATAAATACCGAATTAAGAATACAAATAGTAATATAAAATATAAAAATGAATTTTTATTTGTTCTTATTTTATACGCTACCGTACCATTCATTCGAAAGCGATAAAACAATATCAACCTATAGCTTTGAACTTAGAAAATCTATGTTTTTCACACGGCCTCTTGGATGTTTACGAGTCCGACAGACACTAAATTTTTTTTATTATTATTACATTTATTTTTATTTATTTATTTTTATTATTTTATTTATTATATTTTATTTATTTTTATTATTTTATTTATTATATTTTATTTATTTTTATTATTTTATTTATTATATTTTATTTATTTTTATTTTATTTATTATTATTTATTTAATTAATTAATTAATATTTTTATTGACTTTATTTATTTTTATTATTTTTATGTACTTTATTTTTATATTTTGTTTATTTCTATTATTTTATTTATTGTTATTTATTTATTTATTATTTTTATTTACTTTATTTTTATTAGTGCTTATTATTTTATTCATTTTTAATATTTTGTTTATTTTTTATTTATTTTTATTATTTTCTATGTTTTTTTTGTTTTTTTATTTACTGACTTATTTATTTCATCTTTTTTATTTATTTATTTTTATTATTTTATTTATTTATTTATTTATTTTTATTATAATTTATTTTATTATTTTTTATTTATTTTATTGTTATGTTTTATTATTTTCATTTTTTATTTATTTCATTTTTTATTATTATTTTATTTATTTATTGAAAAAGGAAAGGCAAAAAATATTATCTAGCCTGAAGCATACTTGAATAATAATGCAAAAAATATATATTTATACTTTCCCTTTATATATCATTCAATTTCATTGAATGAAATGAGTAATTCAGATCATTTATTCATTGTCGACAAGAAAAAAGATAATCTTTCTATTATTTCTAATTAAATAATATAGTTATTTCAAATGATGTTCCAAGAATTTATTTTTCGGCAGTAACACGCTAGGGACCAAATAGTTTTAAATTATATATATATGTATAGATATATATATATTATTTAGTTTAAATTTTTTAAAAAAAATGGATAGACGTTTATCAGAGATCTTTTTTTCTAAATCAATAAAAAGGGTTCAGTATTGACTGAGCTCCTAATCCACTACTATTTCAAATAAAACGTCTTAGTGGAAAAAGTAGAAAAAAAACTGCAATCAATGTGCTAAAATTGTTACTTGTTAATTTTCGGCTATTTATTATTTCATATTTCATTTTTTATTATTTTATTCTTTTTAATATATTTTATTTTATTTTGAAAATTCGTTCACCTATCCAGTATGTTTTATTTTAGGTATTAAAAAATAGTTTGAGACATCAAATTAATCAAAGTTCAAATAAAACAAAAATAATATAAATGTAATTATTAGCAGGAAATTAAGTGAAAACATAAACGGTGATCAGCTTCAATCGCTACATCTATAAATACACATTTTGGTGAGAAATAATTTAAACTTCATAAAAAAGCCAATGATACTTCAATGATATTTAATATTGTTGTTTCTGCTTCTAGCAGAAACCTCCTTGTGAAATATGTGTAGAGCAGACTTCAATACATAATTTTTTTTCTTTTATAATGATGAATAATAAGCATATTAAATATCATCACGCCTTTCTAGAGATTATCTATCAAAATTGTAATCTTATTTGTATTTACAGCAGCAGATTTGCATGGATAAAAAGAAAATAGTAAAATTTCTAATTCACGAACTACATTTTTTATTATATGCAATTTATTTTCTTGAAAATATAATTTTAATACACAAGGTATTAATCAAAAATACACTGAGGATGAAATTAATTGAAATATATATTTCAAGTAATTTCAGTTGTGAGAATTTTGAGAGAAAACAAAAGCTCCCGCTAAAACTAATTGTATATGTTTCGTTTTAAAATAACTTAAATCTGAAAAATATCATTCGAAATTTCCTCGGTTATCTTATAAAGGGTCTGACAATATATAAAGAGAAAATAATAGCCAGTATCAAGGAAAATTCTCAAAATTTAACAAAATTTTTTAAAACTATACATACAAACGATACAAAAACATTTATAGAATCAGCCAATCAATACAGCGAAGGTACAAGATAAATAACTATTATTATTTCGTGTTATTTTTTCAATAATATTTCTATTAGCCTATTGAACTGCATCGGGACGTATATATATCTGGCTAATATTTTTAAATCATCCAAAGGGATATGTAAGTAAGTAATTTACTAAAGGGAATGTCCCAATGCTTTTCTATGATTACATTCATATCGTAATTTTTAACTGCATCTTACTAATAAAGTAACAATAAAAAAACCCAAACGAAATCTATATGCCATGAGTAAAGTAGCCCGCTGCAAAAACTGTTTTGCAATGCATCATACATAAAAATTCTATAAAAAATATTCGGTATGTAATTGTTAAAAAATTTCTTGTAATAAAATTCGTTTAAAATGCTATAAAAACTAGAGACAAAACTTTTCACCGTATTTTATTTGATCACTTCAATTCCAAGGAGACACGTGTCCCATTTAAAATGACTACTGTGACACATATGACCCACCTCAAAAATTGCACCTATAGCTAATTTTTGTTTTTATTTTAGCAGAATATAAGTTTATACTTTATTTGAACCATTAAAACCCTAAATTATCTTAATTTTGGAAAATAAAAAATGGTGTTGAAAGAATTAAATAAAAGAAAAATCTTACTTTACAAAAGGGTATTATTTCTTTAATTGTATTTGAGCTTTAACTGTCAAATCAATATTGTTTAGAAAAGTTTGATATAAATACTCATCTAAAATCTTTTATATTATATATTTATTGTTTTCCCATTTTTTCCCTTCTGAATTTAGATTTAAGAAAAACAAATTCTTGATAATTACATCGTAACATTATTAGTTAATATCATTCACACATCTACATGATTTGTTATTCTCTTATCCGAAACTTAAAATATAAGATTTCATAGAGAAATAAAGCATCCAACGACTTACAATTTTCAATCACCTCTATAATTCGTTTTAAATTTTCTGAGAGAAATGCAAAGGAAAATACCTACTTTTAAAGATAAATAATATCAACTTGCATGCTTTTTTTATAAAATTTCAGCAAACTATAGTTATTAATTTCTGCGTTAAAGAATGTCCTGTTATTCTAATTCGAATTTATATGATTGGAAGATTGATAACCGAAAAAATTCTGAAATGACACAACATAACGCAAGCTATAACAAAAATTACTACAGAATATTTATATTTCAAAATTACTAAAGCTTTTTCCATTTACATGATTGAATTCATTAACCTTACTTATGTAGTGAAAACATTGAAGAGTGTGAGAAACAGAGTTGATCAACAAAACCTAGAAGCAATCAATGAATGAATTATGGTAAAATAAAAGACGAATGAACTAGTTATTTAACGTTCATTAGGTAAATTTGATTGTATTTGTTTTTATTTTGATAAGAAATAATGCGAATTTACTGTTAATGAATCCATTTAACAATAAGTTTAATTTTTAATTTCTTATGTGTAGATTAGGGGGAGACCTGTGTAGTTAGGGTTCTAAATATTAATCTTGAATTGAATAATATTTAGTTCTAAGTTTTTTTAATTATTATCGAACAGTATGAGGTGGCAAAACCAATTGGTATTTCACCAGCTTTTGAAAAAAGAAAGCTTTTTGAGGTATTCAAATAAAAAAAAATTCTGCTTATTTTTATTGTTTCCCAAAGCCAAGTTAGATACTTTTCTTTGGATTCCAATACATAATTTTATTTGCAATATTAAGTACAAATTAAAATCAATAAGTCTCTTCTTCATATGAATTTTTCGGTTGATGATATTTTGTGTGAAAGGATTTAGTCTTGTACTTAGGTACATGGTCCTAAATAATATTAGTTGTACTAGTTGATATACTAGGTACTATAGTAATTATATTCTTTATATTGTTATTTTTTAAAATTATGCTTCTTATTTTTGTTTACATGTTTACATTATATTATATTGTTATTTTATTTAAAAAAAAATTCTTAATAAATGATAGGACTGTTTTATTATCTTAACCATTTTGATTTGTTAATTTTTTTAATGTCATATAAATGGAAGAGTATCTTACTCAGAAACTTTCGGTTTGCTTAGTTTATGTTTACTATTATTATTATGAGTTATTAATTTGTTTATAGAAACAAGAAAATTTGTTTTAAAAAACATTAAACATTTTGAAGCAACTTTTTATTGCATAAAATGAGAAGGAAATTGACTATTATTGTTACTTTCGAACCATCATAAAAGCTATGTCAGTTTTGAAGCAAATATGTTTGGCTAAAGGACCATCGTATAATTATTTTCAGCTTTCCTCAACATACCAGTTATCTCCAACCCACAAATGGACAAAGGCATGGGAACGCACTATAATTGAGCATTGAGTTACTACACGCTGTAGTATTATAAGAAATACTACAGCGTGTAGTAACTCAATGCTGTCAAATCCTGCAGAATATTGGCAAATCTCTCCTTTGCTCTTTGATTCTGTGAACTTTCTGGTGAGATTTCATGTGTCTAGTGTATATCCAGTGAATCCGTATATACTGATGACGAATATTTGAGAACAAGAGTGATTAATATACCAAATTCATCGATAAATTGTGATTATAATGATTTCTCCGGAGAAGTGAGAAAGACAGAAATTGCTAATGATGGCCTTGGACTTTTTTATATTACACTCCTTTTCGAATCTATTAGAATTTACATAGCTTTCTACATCAAACCAAAAATAGTCAGGAAGAACAATATTGTGTTCAAATTGCCAAACCAGAATCAGTTGATTTTACAATGAATGCAGAAAAGTGTAGAAACCAGACAAATGGCTCAAAAATGATTGAAATTAAACAATACGTATTTAAACTGACTTAAAGAAAATTCATAAAAAAATCTCAGAATCAGATAGAAGCAGCTTCATTCCAAAAATTATGAGACAACGCATTTAGATTCCACTGATTTTACTGATAATACAAGTCCTTACAGTAGCTAATATAAATGATACCATTACAAGGGGGAGAGAGGGTGTTTAATAAGATTGTAAGGCAGAACACCTGAATATTTTTATGTGCCACAAATAGGAGATATTATATAGGAGTAACACAGTGTTAAATATCTGAAAGATATCGCACATTAAGAAAGTTTTATAATAAATATATTGTGTGTAAAATCAGAACAATATTATGTTCAAAATTGGAAGCCAAAATCTGTCAGTTGTTCAGAGCTATAACGTATGCAAATCACTTTTGAAATCAATTTTTCACATTATAATTTTTATTCATCTTTGAAAATATTTGTAATTTACTAATAATGTGGCATATTGAAATAGTTTATATATAAACCTGGAAGTCTGTTTTGTTTCAACTTGTACAGTTCCATGCCCCTACAGATATTTGAAAGAAATTTGACACGTATATCTTTTAGTATCTAGGAGGGTTAACTCTAAAAATTTTCTACCACTCTTTAAAGTGGTTGAAAAAGATTTTAAAATATTATATATGCTCTCACTCAATCTTCTGAATGTTTTACTTCACGAAATATTTTTTTACTGCATCTTAGATTTCAAAAATTTAGCTTTATAATAACATCAATTTCTTTGATGCTCCATTTTTTTCTTTCTAACCATTATTAAAATTTAAACACAACTTCGCTGTCCCATTTTTGATTCTATTATTAAACACGTTTTTCTATTTAATATCATGTATCATTCGTGAGGTACTTCCAATATTTAAGTTGCCTTTAAAAGAAATTTTCATTTTTACTTTTATATGTAAAATAAGAGAAATTTATATTATATATATATATATATATATATATATATATCCTCCTGCAGGAATTAAATACTGTCTTTTAAAGCTGTTGCTGTTTCTTTATGTGTTTTGTCTCATATTTTAGCACTTACCAAATGCTAAATGTACCCAGTTGGTATGTAATCTGTCTTTTTACAGTTCTTTCTAGCTTGAATTCAATGAATAAAATTCTTTTTATCTAATAAGTTTATTAACCTTTATTGCGTTATTATGAGTCTGAAATAAGCAATTTTAATTTCTTCATCTAAGTTTCAGTCTGTAATTGATTCATCATTCTTCACACACTATTTAACAAAATTAGATTTAGTGGCCTTGAATTCTCTCAAAGGATTGAATCAGAGAATTCGGAAATTGTTAGGCATAAAGGAATAGGTTGCTTAATTTTAATTACAAACACGTATAACAAATAAAAATTGGAGAAACCACTTGTATTTCGATTAATTATGTGATAAATCGCCGTACTTGTTCTTTTTATAAAAATTCTTGTTTATTTTCTGTCCTTTACTGAGTAAAAACTTAACTTTTGGGGCCTTTCCTTGAAAGTTGTTTTACTCCGCATTATTATTATATTAGTAGAAATAGTATAATTATATTAGTAGTATACTAGTATAGAATTATTATAGTACTAGTTTTACTCCATACTGTTATTAGTAAACCCAAGATTTACTTGTAGATATTACTCAGTAATACTTCATCAGCTATTTGCCCTAAGTACAATAAGACCATTTGGGGCATTTCTTGGAAAACTTTCTATTAGACAGACTTTATTAATTTAAGTATTTATATTTATTTTGAAGGGAAACGATATAACTAAGTGTGCATTTCCGTTTCACAAATTTAAACAAGTCAATGACTCTGTTTTTTTTTGAACAATGTTAAAAAGTGGCCATACGCGCTTCTATACAAAGTAAATAATTAAAATCGACTAAAAATTCAATCTCGGGTTTTCTTTTTGGTTGCCCCAAGACTAAAAAGCACAAGTGTTTTGAAAAGATGTGTATTTGAGATTTGTCATCTGAAAATGAAACGATATACACGGTTAAAATTCAGTCCGTAGTCTTCAATCAAAATCATTTATGTAGTCAAAAGCAGTAATAATAGATCAGTATCAATTTCATGTTAAATAATTCGACGTAAAGCCCTTTTGTCTTCCCATGTGTATGTGAATACAAAGTATCAAAGCTAAAATAGCTAAGTGAATGAAATTTGACTTGGTCTTCGCATCAAAATGGTTGGTCTGTATCAAATTATAGACAGTCTATTCATGTAAATAATTAATAGATAAAATCCTATTTACATGAAAGCTTTGTACCCCAACTAGAAGTGGCCTAATCATTTTACATTAAGCCTGAAAACAAAATATATATTATGGAACACAAGGAGAATAACAATATTATATAATAGATTTTAAATATTGACTGTTAATGCACTGAGCTTCCATCACTTATCAATTAGATATTATTGTATATATATATATATATGTTACCAATTTCTTCAACGAACAAAAATATTCATTATGGAAGGAAATATTTACTTTTATATAGAAATGGAGATTCAAAATATTGCTTTTTTAAGTATCAACTACTTTAAGACCATTCAATTTTTTTTAAGTCAAACGCATATTTTATCCATTCTTTTTCCTATGGTAAGAGATATTTTAGTCATTTAATGAAAAAAAATGAAACTTAATCCTTTTTTCACAGTATTTTATTTATTATTATCCTATCTGATAAACAGAAATAAATTTTTATTTGTTCGTATTTTATGCATTGCCGTACAGTTGATCCGACCTTATAAAGCTTTGCCAACTTATTGCTTTGAATCTAGAAAATCATGTTTTTTACATGGTCACTCGAATGTGGGAGGCTTGCCGGCTTTCTGCCGCAGAGATAGCGCGCCTTCCTCCTGTTCTGGGTGTCCTGGATTCGAGTCCCGGTTCGGGCAGGGTTGTTCTTCTGTGTGCTCTCTGTGAGATGTGTGACTGTGCCACCTTGTGAAAAGGGCCTGTTCAAGAAAATGTGGTGAACGTGTAACTAAGTCGTACTTTTGGCCCTAGTTGGCGCTACTTCAAAAAACAAGAGACTCTCCTTTCGGATTAAATCTGCTGCTATATCAGCAGGGGGCTTGTCCATGGCAAGTGTCATAAGTAACAACAACAATATGTTGGAGGCTTACAAGTCTGACAGACACTAAAATTTTTATATTATTTACTATTTATTTATTCATTATTTTTTGAAGACGGAAAAGTAAAAACTATTATCTACCCTAAAGTATATTCGAATAATAAAGTAAAAAACATAGAATAAATACTATTTATACTTCTATTTTAAATATCACTAAATTTCATTGATTATGTTCATTGTCGACAAGCAAATAAATATCATTGTTTCTATCATTCCTGATTAAAACAGTTAGCCATTTCAAACTATTTCTTCTGCGGCAGCAACGCGCAGGGGAACAACTAGTTAATAATAAAATGAACAGAATTTGTTATCGATAACTGTGATAAAAACCAAATAATTTTAAAAACTGTATTATGGGTTATTTGCTAATTGTTTTTTCAGAGTATGAAACGGAGTTGACATTCGTCTAAAAATATTTTAAATTGCAGTCAAATAAAAAAAACTACATTAAATTTCAATTGGATTCAATTTTCAGTATTTCTTTCATAAATAAACATTATATGTAGTGCTGCAATAAGTGCTTCTCGTGTTCTTTTCTTCCTTTGATCTTGTAAAACTGAAATATCACGAGATATCCAATTTTTCCACATTAAATAAAATTTGTATGCTTTCGTTATACTAAATAAGGAAGATCCCATTCAAATAAAGGGCGTTTTTACTTTTATTGGATTTTGATAAGAATATCGTGAACCAGTTTTATAGATGAAAACATATTGAGAAGTTTTATTTAGTATGGGGAAAAACATGACCAGAGATATCTAAATACAAAATTTTAGATCAAAATTTTTAAAAATTTTTACAGATCTTTGATATTTAACTTGAAAAATATTTCTATATCGTAAATACGTAAATTTTATTGTAAACAAAATTTGATTGTGAGATTTTATTTTGTCGGTGGTACAATGTTATTAACTAAGCAGTTTTAATTAAAAAATACATATGTTATCATTATATTTTTATATGTTAGTAATATCAAAATAAATATATTTGGAATATATTTTGGAAATATAAAAATAAATGAAAATATTAAATAACATTTTTATTCTGTTTCAAACACTAAAACTAGCTTTTAAAAACCTTGAAAAACTTCTTTATTTCACTTAATTAGCAATTCAACTACTAAAAAATTAGTTAATAAAAAAATCTAAAAATTCTTAACCTATTGAATAAGAACATCTTTTTAAAATTCAAAATGTATATAACACATTCCTAAAGCATTTTTTAATGCTCAAAAAATATTTTTTTATCTGAAAGGGCTGAATCAGGCCTTTTATAAAGTACAAATATTTAAAACATTTTTAAAATATTCAAAATTATTATTAAGATTAAATTAATATTGAGTTTTTTAAGGTAGATATTTAGTGGCCGTAATTGGTTCTATTACCCATTTCTAATGTCCCTTCATAAACACGCCTGAATATTCAATTTTTATTCCATCATATTTTCGTATGTTAATTAGATACGAGTCAACGACATTTAGGCTTAAATGAAATCCTGTGATACTTGTCTAAATTAAATGCAGACTCACTGGAACATCAATATTATTTGGTGGTGGAAAATATCAAATCAGTTTCCAATTCCTCCTCATCAACATACGTTACCACATAAAGAATTGTCTCTTGTCCCATCATGGACCTGAAGATACATTGAATAGCATATTGCCATTTACTTTTTTTTATCGATGGCTAGGCAATTCTTGTACACCTTAAAGTGCAGCACAAGACTAACAAAAGTAAGCAGAAACAACTTCATAGATAAAAACAGATAAAATAGAAACAACAAGAAAAGAAAGCAAAATAGCAAAACATGAATGTTAAAATACTGAAGCAGCAAAGGCATTGAATTTACGGAATGAGAAAAAAAACATCTTCTGGTTGATCAAAACGTGAAGCGGAGGCGGAAACTTAACATTACAGGCATTGAGATCTACAACTTAATATTACAGTCATTGAGCTCTACAATAAAATACCTTCTTCCTTAAATACATTTGGAGAAGTCAAATGGCAAGTGTTGTACATTTTGAACTCCGCCCAGGTTGCAAGAGCACAGATCAGTGTCCGATAATCCAAATTTCTTGAGATAGTAATTGAAATTACCTTGGTCAGTGAGAAATTTTGCGAACTGAAAATCACTTAAGAAATGCTTGTTCTTTAACCTTTGAGATATTGTGGGGGGAAATAATTTAGTTAAACAGGCAGTTCATGAATTCTGGTACAGTTCATTCCATAAAATAATGGTCTTTTGCCTTTATTTTGGAATAAGAAATAAGATAAATACACATCCACATCAATAATACCTGCAATAGTCAAACTTTTAAAGAAAGAAAAATCATGATTTCTTTAAAACTTTTGTCTTTGTTTTGGCTTATTTTAGCATGTTAGCATATTAACATTCCATTTAATATTAATATTGAACTATTTGGAGAGGGGACGGGGTCTGGTTTTTTTATTCGTGGTCAGAAGATGAATATAGCACCTAAACTGGCAGTTCTGTCTCCGAACCATGGTATTATACCAGCTAAAGGACTTTTGGCAACGGCAGATATAGCAAGACCCACTGAAACGTCTATCTTCGCCGAAAGATGGTTTTGACTATACAGTCCGCCTATCTCAAAGCCGAGATTCCATCACCATGTTACTGCTGCCTTTCTATTACATGGACACCTAATGAAAAAACTAATAACTTAGATTTTAAGTAAATAAAAATGAGTTTAAGCGATCAACTGCTTCTTATTAATAGACATCCATTGGAGTATCGCATTCACAAGAATTTTTGACTTAACCTACGGCGATCTCCCTTATTGATTTTGTTGTTTCATGAAGAGATTTCGGTTATTTTATAGGTAATAGAACTTATACAAACTATTATGCATTACTTTGCCTTTTTATCAAAAAGGTGATAATTGTCAAAAATTATTTAACGATTTCTTTTCAAGTATAATGGAAGAAACTTCAGATTGAAAAATATTTATCTTTTTTACGATGTTATGTTGTGACTTTATTCCTGATAATTCCATAACGGCTTTCTGAAATTTACAACAAAATCATTTTTCAAATAACTCACCATAAAGTTTTTTTGGACAAACAGAATTTTTTAGAATCATACTGACAAGAAATGTTGCTTTAATTTTCCAGTTTTTTTAAAAAAATTTTTCTCTAAATGCCATCATTTTTATTTCTAAAGTTCTCGAAACAGAAGAAAGAATTATAGAGAACACGATATAAAACGAAATTCTTCAGCATCCTCATAGAAACCTTGTTTCGGCGCCCATCTGAAAAAAAGACTTGACAGACACAAGAGTTCACTAACTTTTTAGAAGTTCATGAACTCCCTACAAACCGCTCTTCAGATACCTTTTCATTAAAGTTAGCTTTAATTTTAAACTTCTAGTTTCCCCTTTTACCTGTATAGGCGGAAATACGGGAAAAGGGGTAGAACGGAAAGAGAGCGAGGGAACGCAAGAACAGGGTTAAAGTCCTGGGAACATGTCATTGGCCCTTTCAAAGGATCAGGAAGGGGTGAAAGCCTCCAAACCCCAAATTTTCTATCCCGTTCTCACTCTGTATTCCCATCCGATACTTCAAAACACGCAAAAAGGGGGGGGATTCCAAGTTCCGAGACAGCGGAGAGCTGAGGTGAGGTAAGGTAAGATTTGATTTGATTTGATTTCTTTATTAATCGACTTTTTGTATTTTGTTTTTGAATCAAATATAATTTATTTCATATTTTTCTGAATGTAATTACTACAGCATCAAAGTAAAATATTTTTTCTTTTTTATGTAACCCAAGTAGCAAGATTTCATTTGATGATGTGTAATATTGCATTATTTTACACTAATATTGAATAATTCCTTCAATAGTTGGAAATATCTTTGTATATCTGAAAAAGATCCCCCATAAGATTTGAAATAATATTAATACTGGGAAAACTAAATAAATGTTACTTAATTCATTATGTGACTCTTATCTAAAGCAGAATCGTAAGATAAAATAATATTTTAGTTGCAAAATATTTCAAATTCGGATATCTCTTGGAGTATTTTTCTAAATAACTAAATTTGAAAAGCTAACCGAAAATCAAATAATAAATTTCTCATTTAATCTTTAAAAACATATCTAAACATAACCTTTGAAACCGAAAAAAACATTTCCTCCATCTTAGGAATATGTGAAAATCGGGTGATAATTTTGATAGACAGTTCTTCTTACATGCTTCCCTAAGACTGTGCATTCATCAAAAGTCATATTAAACGGGGATTCTTAAATTATAGTTTGAAGTATCTTATATGACAGTCAAAGGAAACCTTGAATTTAAATTTCTATCTTTTCTGTACTGGAAAATTTTGAAATCCTTACCAAACGAAACATTTTGGTTAAAAAATGAATAATGGGTTTTTGTCTTTTGAGGAAATCTTTTTCTGGTCAATCGTCGGAAAACTAGAATGATTTCCTAAACCACATGTCGGCAATCAGAATTTTCTAATATATAAAAATGAATTTTTGTTCATATTTTATGCGCTGCTGTATCGTTCATCCGACTGCGATAAAACTTTGCTAACTTATTGCTTGCACTTGCGCGAAGGATATAGGCATCGTACAATTATTATAACTAATATATGAAAATGAATTTTTGTTTGTTCGTACTTCATGCGCTGCCTACTATTAATCTGATGACCCTAAAACTTTGCCAACTTATTACTTTGAACCTAGAAAATTCATTTTTTTCACATTGCCAGTTGTATGTTAAATGCTCACGAGTTGGACAGTCACGATTTGTTGATGATGATGATGGAAAAAACTTCAATTATACTTGATATGTCTACCGTAAAATATACTTGAATAATAAAGTAAAAAAATCATTATTTCTACATCTACTTTACATATCATTTATTTTCATTGAATGCATTCATTGTCGATAGTAAATAAATCGTTCTATCATTCTTAATTAAACACAGTTGCTATTTGAGATTTTAGACGATATTTCTAAAATTATTTCTTATGCTACAGCAAGGCAGAGGGTACCGTCTATCAGAAATGAAATAATAGACCTCAATTATTTCAAAGCTTTTAAGTGGAATTCAGTGATATTATTTGCATTATAAAACAATAAGCATTTGTAGATTCAAAAATATTCAGTATTTTTAATCTTTTAGTAAGTCCATTTGATCTTTTCCTATAACTACTAAATTTTCCGTCATTAAATATATGTGATCTCAGCCTGAAAAAAGTTAGTATTCTGAACAATATTTTCAATTTGTAATTCTCAGAATTTGCAGAATCAGGGAATACTTGGAGATAAGTAATAACCAAAACATTCTGAACTAAGCTCTTAAAGATCACTTACTTCAAAATATTCATTTTATACTTAAATACTCAAAAGAACCCTCTTATTTTGGTCACAGAATCAAGACACTTTTAACATGAATATCATGGAGATATATGGATTGAACGATTTAAAATGATCACGTATTGCAACCAAACAAGAACAAACAATCACCACCCGACTTCGAACAGAAAAATTAAGAAATTTCAAAACCTTTTATCATTATTGCTCCAGTTTTCTTTTCACCAAAGAAGGGTCTCTGAATGCAATCGTAAATACTCCATCAAGCTATTTTCTGGAGCACAAAAAAGTGATAAATTAAAGTGTACCAACATAAAATAGATGCATCTTAGAATATAATTACAAGGACCGAATTTGACGCGAAAGTAAAGCAATCTCCGAAAAAAACACTAGAAAATTATTGGAAAGCAATTTCCATGTCACCTATGCTGACAGTTTCGGGTAGTCAAGTCTGTCAGATATCTTAAGAAAATAAAATTATCTCAGTTGAGAAAAATTATTCAGGTTGAAAATTTCCTATTTTTTAAAATTATGATACACTTGAATGTAAGTTTTCTTCCCCATCGGAAGAATCAACGAAATATTTGTATTAAAGGAATGCCCAGCCATTTTAAAATTTATCATTAAAATTCTCCCCCGAAAGATTATTATAAAAAAGAAAATATCTCTTAACCATGACACATCTCAGTTTCCATGAAAAAGTGAACCAAATAAAACAGATTATAATAGCAGTCTCAAGTGGGTTTTTTTCGCGGCAGCTATCTGTAGTAAGTTTTTCTTGAGATATCCATCATAATAAAAATGGCTATCCATCAGTGGAGTGATTACGCACCAGAATGAATAAAAATCCATCCTTAAATCGGATACGTCGCATTTAATTTTTCTACTATCAGAAAATTTATTTGAAAGATGAAAAGTGTTAATAAATGAAATCCATCTTACTTCGTGAAATATCTTAATGTTTTTCTGAGAATTGAAATGAATTAAAGTAAAAAGCATGGATTTTCGATAAAGTTGATTTGTTCTCTTACGAAACAATTTAATTGAATTTCTGCTTTCGATTCTTCTAGTATTAAGATTTTAAAATATCGCAATTTAAAATTGAATTTTCAGGGGGAAATATCCATAACACTGAAAATCCAAACTTTATTTGCAAATTAACTTAATAAAATGTGTTACTTGTCCCTTCCTATAATACTTACGTCTTAACACATGAAATAAGTGATGTAGTTCAAGATGAATATATTCTTGGATTTCAATTGTATTTATTTATTATAAATAAATTTGGAATATTTCTCCTGTTTGGATTTGTTCTCTTACGAAACAATTTAATCGAATTTCTGCTTTTGATTCTTCTAGTATTAAGATTAAAAAACATTGTAACTTAAAACTGAATTTTCAGGGGAAAATATCCATAACACTGAAAATGCAAACTTTATTTGCAAATGAGCTTTAAGTGTGTTACTTGTTCCTTCCCATACTACTTACGTCTTAACGCATGAAATAAATGATGAAATTGAAGAATATATTCATCTTGAACTACAATTGTAATTATTTATCATACAATTATTAAATTTATAATAAATCCTTTAGTCGGAATATTATATCTTGATCTTAATTTTTAGTTAGAATATTCTCTTCTAAATGCCAGATTTATTATTTTTTAATCAAAATAATTAAGTCTAAATATTATATTTTGATCTTTATTTGCAGAAAGCGTTTTTTCCTCTAAATGCCAGATTTATTATTTTTTATGAAAATATTTCTTACCTGAAATTTACAAGTTGTTTAACCTTAAGTTTAATTTGCAGTAATTATATTATATATATATATATATATATATATATAACGAAAAGCAAGACTGTTCCTCGAGACGTTTTCCTTCTATTGATATAAAAGCTATGATTAATTCTTCGAAACTGAGTCATGCGAATATCAAATGTCAATAAAGTTGCTATAAAATTCATTCAGTAGATACAAATATGCAGAGATGAGCTTTTTTCCTAGCAGAATTCTTATATTTTCCTGTTTAGTGCACATGAAATTCATATGATTTTTTAAAGAATAGTAATTTATTTTGGAAATTCAATAATAAAGACTAATTTATTATTTAACGACTTCTTATTATCTTTATAAATCAATTCATGTTAAATATTTTTCACAATTATTATTTTCAGGTTTATACATTTTAAATGCTAAAATAGGAAGAAATGCCAGTTTTCTATCTGTTTTTACCAATTCCATTTTCTTGTGTTTAGATATTCTAGTTAATTTTAAAAAAGCATTTTTAATAATAAAACAAGGTAAATTCAAAATATTGGTGTACTGGAACTCTTATGCTATGAAAAATGCGTTAGTATTTTAAACAATCAATTCACGTTAAGCAATGAATTTCTTATAAATGAGTTTTGAGATAATCTTCTTGTTTATTTAAATGAGTCGTTTAGTTTAAAAAGATCCTTGGAAGCTACATTCAATGATAATGTTTGCTTTCTATGTAACAGTTTTCAATGGAAAAAATTGCTTTTAAAACTTTTGCAATGAAAAGTATTTGTGTGAATTTCAAATTATTCATTGCAAAAGAAAACATGCGACACACACACACAAAAAGTTAATTTTGTTTTCCAATTTTATGTTAAGAAAACTTATAAAATTCTTAAATCATATCTATTATTAAAAATCTTTAAATTATTTGAAAACTTTAATTTTTTAACTATGATCTGTAAGAGTTTTTGCTGTATTCTCATTTACAAATATATATCTAATAATTATATTATTGCCATTTCATTGTATTAATTTTCATGCCTCCATTTTATTTGCTAAACTAAAGCGGATGCATCTTTGTTCCATTATTTAAAAAATCAATTAAACTATTCAATAGGACAAAAAATTATTTTTTCCTACAAAAAGTATTTACGTGGAATTCCAAAATTTAAAATTTAAAATCGTAATTATAAAAAAACAGTGTCGATTTCTAAAGCTCAGTATTTAACTTTGAATTTTATTGATGCCTTACAAGTGCCGAAATTCTAAAAATAAAAACATTAAACACAAAGAAAATAATTTTTATGTATGTTTTAACAAAATAAAATTTATTCTGAAGTCGAATTTGTGATAATGCAAGGCTAACACAACTTTCTAGAATTCATCTAATCGAAACAGTTTTTCCTCTTAGTATCATATATCATTTTCCTTTTCAATATGAATTCCGTATGATTTAAATCTTGAAACATCAGAAGGGAGCAAATTTCATCGCTTAATAAATGTTACCTTTCCCCTATATCCAAATTTTAAAAATCCTGAATTCATCCTTACCTGTAATGAATATGGTAATTTCTTTTTAACTTCGGTGCATTATCATATTTATACTAAATTAAGAAAAAATCAACCTAACTGATTATCGGTTGCGAAAAACTCATTATATTGTAAAATTGGGACAAATTTAGATGTGGCGTTATCTGTTTCGCAATTATTAATCTATGTGTGTATGTTACCAGCAATGTATGAATCACCGGTATTCTGTAGAATACATATACATTTTATAGAATGCTTGGCGTATTATGCAAAGTATGCAGTATGATATTTATTACATACTTCTCCTAGGTTTAGTATAAAATACCTATGGATTCTATAGAATTTCAAATGATACTTCGGTAAAATAAGGGTTGGGGGAGTCATGATAAGGATATTTAAAAGACGTTTATATCTTAGAAACTATATATAATTTTGAAAAAATGATGAAAAGGCCATTAAAACATTTTTATTCAAAATACGCAAAAAATATAATCTTTACAAATAAAATTTCTTTCTTTCTTACATAAGAAAGCCAAATAAAAATATGAACCTACTTGTTGCACCAAGAAAGAAACTAATTTCCTTCTAAATTATACTTAATTGTATTAAGCAATTTTTGGCGACTTGACAGCACCTTTTTGTGAACAATCGATTAACTGGAAATTCAGAGTGAATAAAATGTTAAATATTTAATAAAACTTAACATTAAATTCTTTTGAAAAATGTTTTTAAACTTCAAATTCTGATAGTCATGTAACGCATTATAGAACTTCTACACTGCTCTGCTCATTGTACTATATATTCCCCTAATTTTCAACCATTCCCCTAAAATTTGGACTTCAACTTGAAACGGAAGTAATTAAACTTCAATTGATACAAGATGTTTTTTTTTTGCTGAGACAAAACATTTCTTTTTAAAAATATTTATACAGATTAGATAAGCATTCTGTATTCAAGTCTTGAGTATGCTACATAAGGATTTTTAGGATTTGCAAAATATTTCAAAATATTATTCGATAAAAATTTATCCGATTTATCATAAAGTTCAGTCTTCATTTGTAGTTTCAATGAGATTTAAATACCGTAAATGATAATATTTAATTTGTTTCAGTCAATAAACGTACTTCTGAAAAAAATTAAAAATTCTAAATTTTGTACAGTGATTTGATCTTATTAATCATATCCAATGAAACATTTTTGAAATTCCAGCTTTTAATTCAAAAATTGTTTTAATCTCCTGTGACCCCACCTGATCAAGTTATGTAGCTTTAAATATTATTTTCAAACAATCAGCAGATTCATAGTTTTAGTCCAATCAGATTTAAAGAAACTCTAAGCGTTGAGACATGTATTTCACTTCAAGTCGTCCAAGTATTTGACCGAAATCATGCATTTTTGTAAAAAAGTGATTTGTAGACTTATAACTCAAATAAGTTTTTTTTAAAAAAAGTTCCACTTCTTCTGATAAGTGTTTCGAATATATATATTAAATAAGAACAAAAAGCACCGTAAATCTGTATAACAATTTTAAATTTTATAATTCATTAGAATATTTATTAGCTCAGTTTATATAGAATAATCCTTTCATTTAGAGCGTTTTTCTCTTTAGAAGTGTATGTCTATTACTAACGGTTTATTAATTAGCTGTTGAGCCCTGACTAGAATAGATTTTGTATATATTAAATCATGTTTTCTTAAAATATGTATTTTTCTTTACTAATATAGATAATTTAAAACACTGCTTTCTTGTATTTATTTTTCTAGAAAATAATCATGTTTCATATTTAATTATTTCGTATAGACAAATGCTAAAAACTAAATCTTTCTAGATTTAGTTTGCATTGGGATCTAAGTTAATCTTTTAATTTCAGTTTTTGTTATCGTGCTTATAACACACAGATAAAAACTAATTTTTTTTTCATGCAAATATAATCAGCTCATGCAGAATAAATTTTACTTTTGTTTTGGTTAAAATATATTGTTGAAATTAATACTTAAAATATTTTTTTAAACATTTATTCAAGGTTGATAAAATTATACAGCAAATAATGTGTTATGAAAAAGATAATTTTCTAGATTCTGCAAAAAATATTTTTGTGCTTTGATGCTTTCGAAGTTTTTCATAAATGACAAAATTTCTTTTTAATTTTTAATTAGTTAAAATTTTAAAAGGTTGACTCTGAGGTGCAAATTTCCACAATCCAAAGCGCGCGCGTGTGGGTGATTTGTAGTCTAGAAGAAATGGTCTAACTTGTAAAGCGCCGACAAACTTTCATTTTTATTAAAAGTAGACATAAAAAGCAAAAAATGGTAGTCAAATATATATATCATGCTTTTCGGGTGGGTCATTTGACTTTTTATACAATGCCGGATTTCAAACTTTTCCGGTAGCATGTATATTTCAAATCTTAAAGTTCAGCATACTCATTCCATTGCAACAAATAAGTTCTTGACTATCTTGAACAAAATGAATTTTCATGACTACGACACAATCTTGAATCCAGAATTACAGATATAAATCAAGTTCATAGCAGTCTGATCTACAATCAAAAATGAATTGGCTGAAAATCAATTTGAAGCCTTTTTAAGTTGCTTGGCACTTGAATCTGCCAAGAATTTTCTTTTTCGTTTTACTATAAATAATTGCTATGAAGTTATTAAAGTACAAGCATGTCATTTCGACTTTCTGCACAAATATAAAACTCGGTAAATGACTGATTTCAATGTTGAAAAGTAAATGTAAGCATTTAGTAACTGTAAGGTAAGCATTTAGTAAATGTAAGTGTTGCTTAGGAAAAGATGCCTAAAAGAGATTGCATACACAGTAATGCGAGTCGTGGCTAAAAGCATTCAGAACGAATGAATTATAAAATAATTTTGGTTAGAGCCTTATATGAAACTTTAAAAAAATCAAAGTTTAATAATATCTATGCTGAAGTAAATTCTTTAGAGGGATCACTTTAAATTCAAAAAAACAATTAACCAAAAGTAATTAGTTTAAAAGTAATGAATTTCCCCAATTCTGATTGATAATTTCATTCCAGTTCTCAAATTAGAGATGTGTTGAATTTTATGTTTAGAATCTGTTGAATTTTAAAATTGTAACCTAGTTTCCCGAAGACAGCTTACAGAAATTATAGTTTAGCCTTTTGCGCCAAGTTTATCTTTGAATTTAATGAAATAGAATAAATTTGGTAAATTAATTATTTATTTACTTTGTATTGAGATTTGTTGAGCGGAATATATCATCTGACTTGTATGTTATGTAAAAAAACAATTCTCGATCAATTATAAAATCCACTTTTGAATTAAAGGAAAACAATATTTACAATTCTGAATCTGCCGTTTATATGAACTTATCTCAAGAAATATAAATTAAAGTAACTTATTCTATATACTTTGAGAATGTGTTAAAATGTGTTTCTAAAAATACAGCTTCTGAAAATTCATCAATACTTCTTAAGAATACATTTTGCAACTGAAAATTGGTTATTTTTTTCATTCTTAATTTAAAAACTATTAACATAGCAAAAGATTATTTCAAATTCTTTTGCAGGAAATATGCATCGAATTTAGAATTTGAAGCAACTAAAAGCGTATTAAAAGTTATATATTGTAAGAACTAATTGTAAGAATTAAGAACTATTTAAAAAATATTTCTTTGATATAGAATCGAAATTTAAATTTATTTCCCTGCTTTTGGATTCATTTGGTAATATTTCAGGGGAGCGAAAGTTGTTTGAGGCTTTCTAAACAACTATTTGAAAAGTTTTCCCAAAGTTAAGAAATAAATTGTCATTGAATTGAATTTCCAGATCATTTACTTAAATCATCTTATCAAAGATCTGGATTAAATATAAATATTAAAAAAAGGAATACAGATGATGTTTACAATATGAAAAGAACAATATTTATAAACAATCCCACACATTAAAAATAGCATAATTAAAATTGATATTCCTTTATTAACAATTCTCTTTAGATATTTTATCATGAATTGTTTTATAAAATCCTAAATTAGGTAAATTGGAAGATACAGTCTATATTATAATAAATAAAAGAAAATGTTTATTTTATTAAACAAAATCTAATATATTGTCTGAAAACCAATGCTTCTGAATAAATTTCAAGCAGTCTTTGAAATTTTCAGACTATTACTAGATGTAGAATTTTAGAAACAATTTTATTTTGTAAGAATCTCTGTATATAATAACGAAATTCATGCGCTTTATAAATTAATTTCATTTGAGTTTTTAAAAAACCTTTCCTTTTACGTCCATTTATTTTTATAACAACATTTAACAATACATTTGATAAGAAAATATTGGTATTTAAAGAGATAATCCAGATGTAATTCGTTAAATTAATCAGATTACTATATTTAGAATTTTAGAAACAATTTTATTTTGTACCAATCTATACATATAATGATGAAATTCATGCGCTTTATAAATTAAAGATAATTTCATTCGAGGAAAAACAAACACCTTTCCTTTTATCTCCATTTATTTTTATAACATTTAACAATAAATTTGATAAAATATCGGTATTTTAAGTTATAATCCAGATGTAATTCAGTAAATAATTTTTTTCATCTGCTTTAGCTAGAAATTCAATGCTATTGTAAATAAAATAATGGGTATATCACGATGAAAATTTCTTTCCATTAGCTCTCATTATTTTGAAACCACTTCTTGGTAGAGAATGGGAATATCATCTCACACACCCTTCCATGTACTTGAAGCTCCTGGAAGTATTTGCGTGTAAGTGACGAACCAGGATTGCCCATATATTTTCCACAGTTTTAAGATCAGAACTTTTAAGTGCCCATAGAAGACATTAGTACAGTACATTTAACATTAGTAATGTACTGAACATTTTTTCAGTACATTAGTAGTGATGAAAGAGTATTTAGAGCTGAAGAAGAGTATTGATCTAGCTGAAATTCTTTATGTGGGTTATAAGGAAAAATTCAGATTCAGCACTTGGATGTAGTCAGAATGTTTCTGAATGCCACTCAGAAAGACGACTTGTTCTCCAGATGTATACAGCTACAAATTAGACCATAAAAAATCTTCTCTTCCCATTTGTAAAGTAAAATAATCTTTTTCTAAACTATCTCAATAGTATTAGTAATCGTGAACGCACTATTTGAATAGAAACTTTTCTCGTTCGAGAATATAGCAGGAAACAGTTTGAAGGTTTAACCACGACACGTTTCTCAGTGTGCATTATTGACCATTTTAAGAAATACTTTTGCTTTTTGAAATTGGATGTGCGTGTTCTTCACATGTAGTTAAAAACCGTTTGTTTTGACATGTAAAAATGGTTTGAATTCAATACTTTGAAACAGATGCCTTTAAACCAGCCTTTTTAAGACAAATATATTTTTCTTTCATCAATTCTTTCTATCTTCCTAATTTTTCTTTACATCCAAGACATTCACGGAAAATTGCATTCGGGTTGACGTGGCTTATACAAGCAATTTCATTTAAAATTTAGAAATAAATTTTATATAGCAAAACTTTGCCTTTTGATATGCTTTGCCTTTACCTTTAAAGGTATTCCTTGGAATATTCTAGAGAGAAAACAGTTTCGCTGACACAAAATAAGATTTTCTTGACTTTGGCAACTAAAAATGGTTCGCATTTACACTCTTATCTGCAACAAGATCCCAACTTTCTGTTTTTAGAGAGATTTTCTACTTGTTTTCATACACAAGAAATTCCCATCTTGATTTCAAAATATTATCCACTTAACAGTATTTTTTTTTTACTATCTAATAAGATGACACCTATTTTGGGAATATTTTCTTATTTTGATTCAAATTAAAATCAATTGAATACTTGGCTTATCTACGTATTCGAAGTCATTTTTCTATTGAATTATATCGGTTATGAATGCTTTATTTTTTGATTACAACTATCAAATTTCGATAAATCGATGCACGTACGGCATACGGGTAAAACAGTCAAGTGGTTAATGATAAATATTTTATTTTTATTTTACTTCACAGAAAATATTTCAAATAAAATGTGCATAAGCATCTGTTTTCTAAAATTAAATTATGCCTTACTTTCAAAAAAAAAATCATCCTTTTATAGAGATTATCATTCTATTTATTATATATTATTTTTTTCATAACACAAAAAGTTTCCATGTTTGAATTTTCACTTTGAATCGAATTAATCTGCATTCCATACGAATTAGTCTGCAGTTTTCTAAATATTCTGAGAAAATTTTCGTAGAATGTAAAGCTACTAAAGGCGCAGTCTTTGGTCATTGATCAGAAATTTGAACCTCAATGTTTGTCTACGTGAGTGCTAAATAAGATTTCGGAGCGACAGTTTCGCATTGATATGGAAACGAAACATTTGCAAGCATCTGGAAACTACAATATCCATACCATACCTGTACTATTTAAATCTAATATCAACAAAAGGGATCAAATTGAATAAAAGCGGGGAATTAACAATAGATCAGAATTTTTCAAAGCATATTTTTTAGATTCATAAACGCAGTGAAAAATTTTAAGTTAACGCCATTCCATGCGAATTGACTACTAAAAAATCGCTTTTTTACAATCTGGCAGCAAAAATATTTTACAAACACCTTTAAGGAACCAACTTTAACCAAGAAATGTCCATTTATTTTCATGAACACAGATAAAATTTCAAAAAGAATATGACTAGATAAAATCAAAATCGCACTAACAGAAAAGAAACCCTATTTTGAGTAAATATAGCCAACGGCTGATAAAAATTTTATAAATGTTATGCCTTATGTTAAATTGAAGAGTCTATTAATACAGTTATAACAGAGGAATATGAAATATTTCTAATTTCAAAAGCACGTACATTTTTCTAATTCTTCATAATTCATTGATTGTTAGTGACGAGTGTTCTTTATCAATAATCTTGTCTCTTCATGTGGGATTATGAATTTCTCCCGACTCAAAGAAATCATTTTTATTAATATTAGGAATGTAAGAAATGTTTCGAATATATTTTATGGTTTCTTTGTAAATATCAAACAGTGTGGATAATCCTGCAAACACTTTGAGCAATATGAAAAATAATTTACGTAAGGAATATTACCTGCGGTTCAAATTCGAACTTACGCGATAAAAAACGAATATATTGGAATTGTTTTACTCTATTTTTAATAGGTGTTTCTTAATTTATAGTTCTTTCATTTTCTTGAAAACTAAAACAAAAAAAAATATTGAAGTTTTTTTATAATAAATACTTTCAAATAGCAAGTAGGAAAGTAGTAAGAATATATATATGAGAATTTGTAGTTTAATTCACATGATTTTTAGTGAACCTAAAAATTATAAATTACGTAGTTGAAAAATACAGATTAAATATTTAGAATTACTTTTGTACAAATATTTTTCTTTCTTATGGAAATATGTTACTGAAAATAATTTTACCTACTTTCCTCCTCAGAAACATTCACATTATCAATACCAATTCCTTTTATGTAATTTCAGAAGTAAAAATTATTCTTAAATTTCAGATTAAAAATAAAAATTCTGAATTGTGATTGTAACTTTCAGTCTACTTTGTAATTAAATTTCATTCTTGCAGGTCAGCTCATTATTTCATCCTCTATTTATCATTTTCAATTACGCAAATTTTTAAATTTTAGATTATATAAATAAAACATTACATTTTTTATTAGTTAGACTATACAATTTTCTGTCTCTATGTCTGTAGTATCAATTATTACTTTAATTTATGCGAAAATAAATTTTTTAAGGATTATTTATAAGTTATTCTGTATCTCCCTGACTGTCTATGACCCAGAATATTTCAGTTATTATTTTATTTTCAGATATTCATTTTCTAATTTGATCCTTCTATACTGTTTTAAACTATTAAAGAGTCTTGAATTTTTGCGAAATAAAATTTCTTTAGAATAATGTATAATTCCATCTTTTGAATAGAAAAGTCGTTTTATTTCTCTAAAACGTATCTATGAAAGGTTTTCAAAAATAATTTTTCTGGACGATTACGTTTTTCTTTTATTAGCAGAAATAAAATTGCTTTAATTGCATTCAAAATAGAACAGAAAAAAACTTTTTAAAAAATGATCTCCCATTCACTAATTTTGGTTTCGCATCAATAGATATTAGAAAACAAATGAAATTTCTTCAAATAATCAACACGACCATATGACGTGCAATTACCTGTTTAACAAATGATTTTTTTCCACAAAATATTCCACATTATAAGAACAGAAAAGCTAAGAGCAAGCAATGTAAGGCAGCAGCTAAAGCAACAATAAAGCCTTCTGCATGCTTCTGACTAAAAAGACATAAAAAGAGCATTGGGGGGGGGGGATAAGAGCCATTTTATCATTTGGAAGTATAATTACAATCGTAAGCATAATAATAAGTAATAAATGTCCCTTTATGCTTAATTCAAGTAAATTGGATTAAATTAAATAAAATCCGTTTTAAATGCAAACGAAGCCAATCACCTGAGAGCTTGGAATGGCGTTATTAATTGCGAAAACAGATAAATAATTAACGTTATGTGGTGATGAGAGCTCACTTTTCCTCAAAAAACGAAAAGGGAAACTATTTTAAAGTGTGAAGCTGATAGTTAAGTCAAATTCCTTCTTGGAGTTAATCTTTTTTATGGCTTAAATACTGTATGTGAAGCATTAGCTTTGAAGATATCGATGATGAATATTTGCATGATAATATGTGCGGCGCTACTGTGAGTGAAGATAAGGGCAGATACGTTCCATCACATTTGCGTCAACTCGTTAAATGTCATTATTTGCTCCCAAGTATTCGATAGCTAGCAGCTTTTCAAACTTTATGGCTATTTTATTTGTCAAGATACTAGTGAAAAAAAGTCTGTGAGCTTAATTCAATTCCTAATGACATATTTAATGCTCATAGGTAATTAGCCCGTCAGATGATTTCTAATTAAATAATTATCTGAAAGCATATACATCGAATAAAATAAATGTACAATAAGTACTCAAGTTATACAATAAAGATATGGTTCTTGTTAAGGTATCCGAATAGGCTTGAAAAGGAATTATTAAAAAATTATACATAAACATTTTTTATTGTACCAATTAGCTAAAACAAAGGGATTCACTATTAGAAGAAAAAATACCCTCATTGCCTTTAATTTTTGAAAAAAAAAGTTTATTTAAGGAAAATTAAGCAAAATTTTCAATGTGAAGATAAACAGAGCAAGTTAAAAGATAATTGAAATATTTGTTTTTTATTTCACCTATATATATTTCAAACTACATAAAATATAATAGAACACAAGATAAAAAGTATTTTAATAAATAAAAATGTTATTTGCATTTGAAGTTACCGTTAATGATTTTTTCAAAATTTGTCTGTGTTTTGAACTTAAGATATCCGTAAAACATGTCAGAATTCAAAGGTAACTTTATTTAGACGTCTATCACATCTTCAAAGGTATTGGATACATGCAAACAAATTTCATGAAATTTTATTGAATTGATTAAGATACATTTTCTGAGAATCAGTCTCAGTGAAACATTCATTCCTCAAAAAAATGCGTTTATGTATCGTATTTGTAATTTAGTTCAACCAAATGCGCTGGAAACAAATGTAGTTTTCTCGTTTTGTTTTAATTCAAATGCCGGAAATAAAGTACGGTTGAGTAGGTAGAGATTGAATATAAACATAGATATTATTTTAGAGAATTTTATATTAAAAATAAATCACTCATTTTCGATTGAAAATACCACTGCTTCCAATTTCATTACTATCTGCTCTGTATTATTGAAACTATTATATCTATACTTCTATCTGATATATATTTAAAAGAGTATTTTAGAACCTATGAATTTTGGACTTATTTTTCAGAACAAAAAATTACAAAATTTTCTGGTAAAGTCCTCTTTTTAACCAAGTCGGATTCTTTAATTTCTTGATAAACGTTTCAGCTTAAAATTTTTATAATTGCTTTCAGTAGTATCTTACAAAGAACTTTAAAATTATTACTTCCAAATGAATTTGCGCTCAATTTGAAATGAGTTGTTGTTTACTAAAATTTGTCCAACTTTTCATTTATGCATTGCTTTAGCTCAATCCAGTGAAATATCAATCTAATTATGTATGCAAATGCGTCTGAGAGCATTTGTCACACCAGGCTTTATCTGGATTAAGATTTACATTTTCCGCATGAAAGAAACGTAAATGATAAACATCTGGCATCTGCCTTTTTCGTTACATTCAAACTGATTCACTGCTTTAGTCAATAAAAACTCCTTTTAAAGATATTAACAAAATTTATTAACATCTAGTTATAGATATGGTCTTGGGTAAGTATCTATAATTGTACGAAAAAATATTTTAATTTATCTCAGGACATTTACAACTGAATCCAAATAGATGTAAATGTCATGAGTCACTATGATTTGACTACCAGATGTTTCAGAATGTTTAATAATAAAGCCCTTCATATACATAAAAATATTCCTTTCATTTTTTTGGTGTCAGTCATTGATCTACCTGAATGAAAGTCTACAATGAGATACTATATTGTAAATAACAGTAATTCTGTTACTTTAAAACTAACAAGCATTTGACTTTTTTTCTAAAACTTCCCATCTATCTCACATCAATCTTAGGTAGGGTCTCCAATTTTCGTCTCAAATAATGATTTATCTGAGGCGGAATTACGAAATATCAAGAGGCTGACAACAAATGTGTAAGCAAAGTGTCAGGACAGTTGAAAATTTTAGATAGCTGTTGGACAGTATCAAAATGATAGAAAGTTAAATGAAAAGCGAGAAAATAGGATAAATTTGCTATCTTTGAAATAAAACACTAAAAAATGCTAAAATATAGAAAAAACGAGTGAAGAGAATTTTTCAAAAATATCAATTTAAGAAAATTCGTTTCATTCTAGTCTGTTAATAATAAAGATAAATATATTAAAAAAAGATAAATGTATTGAAGTTTTCTTTTCATATTTGATTTCATTGATTTGTCAAACCCTTTTGATAAAAACAATGCATGGAAACATGATTCCCGATGGAATACCAATCCATTTTTAAAACATTTTTCAGTTTTGGCACTAAACAAAGAATTTTTCTCTTCTACAGTGGAAGTTTGTTGATTCTGAGTCAACAAAGCGATTTCTTTACGTCTGATTGTGTGCCAAACTTTTCAGCAATCATATTATTTCAGAAAAAACTTTTTTTAATTTAAAATATCCAAACGAAGAAGCATTATAATGGTCGCATTTCCCAGTAGTATAAAATTATATGTGATTTTTGTTAAGTTTTAGATTTGTCATCGGTCATCTCATGAGAGTAGTTCTTTTTAGCAACTGATAAATTTTTAATGGTTAAATTTATTCAGACTATATTTCCAATTTCAATAGTTCAAATCCTATTTTTAAATTCTTAATTTTTTAAAATTTTAATCAACTGTTTGCATCTAATTTATTTTTCTTAACCTTAAGTGAAGGGGGACGAATTTAAAGCGCGTCAAATAAGAATAGCCATTATAATTTGATCTAAAAATTATTAAATAACTAAATTTCTGTTTTATAATTGGTCAAATAATTAAATTTCGTTATTAATACTCAATATCAAATGATAAAAAAATCCCTAAAAAGAATGGCTAATGAGAAAAGTTGAAAAATTCCTCATTTAGAAACTGTCAGGTAGCAAATTTCAAAATCCATTCCAAACAATTTCATTTTATGTAAATAATACAATGCAACAATTACTAATATTAGAGGACGAAATTGATATTTTGTCCATTTTTATTTGTAATCTCGATTTTTTAATTTAAAGTTATTTGCATATATAACATATACGGTGGTTGTTGCTTTGAATACAATGCAAGATATTTTGATTCTTGGATAATATTTTTTGAAAATTCTTGCTTCGTCATAAGTTGAGGAATAAGATCAATAATTTCAAATCAAATAAAAAATTTGAATTCTTATACTTCATAAGAAGAAAAACCTTTCAACAAACATTTTTACAGTTAAATTCTATATCGTTACAGATTTGCGTCGTAGCAGTAATTTGCATTTTAATGCCTAATCCCTTCCCTCATTGAACATATAAATATTGAGATAATAATCTAAGATTTTGTAGAAATATACCTGTTTTCGGATATTCCAGACGGGAAGAAATATTTTAAAAAGTGCTGAAAATACTAAAAAGTAAGCAAAAAAAGTGAATCGCTTTATTTTTCTCCAGCATTTTAAGTTTAGTTATTACTCTTATGGAATACCTCTTAAGTTAGAATTGAAAAATAAAGAAAAAAATTATCGTTCTTACAATGAATTTAACTATTTTTCAAATGTGCGCTGAGTGTAAAACTTTTACGAAAAAAATATTTTTTTGTGCTAATTCTATAGTAAATCATTATTCTATTTTTTTCCTATAGAATATTTAAAATGTAATGTAAAATGGGTGACAACCGTCACTTTTTTTGAAAGTAAAAAAATTTTTAAAAAAACGAATTTATCATTAAGTTATGTGATGCTTAATAAAAAATATAGAATATTCTAATGATAAGCTCTTGAAAAATTCCTTGGAAATTTGTTATGGAAAATAATATAAGTACTGGAATTTTCTGTATTTGTAATAATACTGTAAAAACTTACACTAATTTTTTATTAAGCGTAATAAATTTTATTAACATTATTCAAGGTACTTCTAAAATATGTAATACTAAGAAAGAAGAATCAGACAGATTAAGTAAATACGGCCGTTTTCATGGCATACAAAATTACAAAAAAACAATAGAAACACCCAGTCTTAATACAAATAAAATTCATCGTGGCTATATACTTATGTATACATGTATGTTCCATTGCAAAGTGGCTGGCAAATTTCTACCAAATTTAGAACACTTATTTTTTAATACAAGAAAAAGAATACAGTCAGCTTCCCAAAATACAAAAATTAATTAAATATTCAATTAGTTAGAAATTAATCTAAATTTTGCTGTTTTTCTGGAGTAACCTCGGAGTACTACAAAAAAGACTCTATACCACCTTAAAATTCAAATTTTAACTTTTAATTCAAATGATAAATTCCTTTATATGCTATTTTTCTTTAATTGTTATTAATTCTTTGAAAATTTAAAGCAGACGAATTTGAAATATGGGAACAGTATGACTATTCTCTACATTACCTCTATTTTTGGAAA
>JAOUZG010016587.1:544661-569968 GCA_026289955.1 Argiope argentata | reverse complement strand
ATCTTTTGGAAATTTTTATTGTTATAAAGAAGTTATTGTCTACAAGAACTAAAAATACACCAGTTCATCTTGAAGCATTTATAAATGAACTTGACTCAACCAAAATCAATTGAGTGGTGTGATGCTATAAAAGAATTATGTATAATTTAAAAATGTACACATAATTAATTTTTACTTTAGAAGTTTTAAATACAAGTATTTCAAATCCGAGTATGCCCTGTGGAAAATATTTATTCAGATTTAAAGATAATAGCATATATATTTATCCTTATAATCTAATTAGTAGCGAGTTTGACAAAGCTGGTCATTGAACCTGAAATGTCAATTTTAGTACAAACATTCCTGCTCACAAATCAGACATTTTTTTTAAAAAAAATTATTTCTGTGTTTTTAGTAAAATGTGAAATTATAACATGACATGTGATTGGACACACACAGATGGGAAGGAATAAGCATTTCATGAATTTAATTTCTTCATGAATTTCATCATGAAATTATAAAAATATTTCATGTATTTAATGCAAGTATTTTGCAGATAAAAAAATATATGTATTTAATTAAAACTAAACGCAAATAGCTGATAGCCAAAGAAGGCTAGATACAAAAAGAAATGAATTACTATGAATATACAAACAAATGTGCATTTCAAATAAATTAAGTTTGAATGTTGTATATAAATAAAATTTCAACTGAATATGAATCTAATTCGTATTTTACAGACAAATTATAAAAGAGTTCGCCTTTACCAAAAAATACAGTTATATTTCTAGAAAAAATACACAAAAGTGGGATATGTTACAATTATTAAATTACCCTTGACAAAAGATTTATCCAACAAATAGGATAATAAATACCCACACTCCACAAAAAGGAATGCATAGGGTGTTTAATAGAAAAGTTCATAAGTTAAAGGGAAAGAAATTCAATTTATTCCTTCAACTTCTACGCTTGATATTTACGGAGACATAGAAAATAATATTAAATTAGAATACTATTTAAGAAACATTTTTATCGTTCTTGACAAATTGCGAAATCGTTAATCAAACAAATTTGGTAGATTCAGTTTTAAATGCAAAATCAAAAATTAATTCTAATTAGGTATTTACAATTATTCTTTCTGTGCATTAAAACTAATCAGTTCAGAGAAACTAGATAAACTGTCACATTACTTCGGAATTAGTGTAGAAATTCATTTTCAGTCATGTGATTAAAATTTCAATCAAGTAACAAGGAAGATTTGTGGTGAAGTTCATATTCGGAGCAGAAAAGATTTTTTTTAGACAAGATGAATTTTAAAGCATATAAGCCTCTTTCTCACTTATTAAATAAAATCAAAGAGAATTTAAAAGTGTCAATTTGAAATTTGATGCTCTAAGTAATAACAAATCTCAAATAATCACTTTTAAAAATAAAGAGCATATCTGTAATATTTAATTAGCTACAAGATTTACTGATTTAATTTTTCACAGATATTTCGGAGAACAGTGACATGATTTTAATTTGAGGCAAAAATAAAAATAACGTTCAAGAGAAATTAATTTATCTTTAGGTTCCTTTCTTATTTCCTTTGTATGTTCTTAGTTAATTATAATTTATTTCATTAATTTCTTTTTCAAATCAAGTTTTTGTACTTCGAGAGCGATTAAAAATATAAAGCATACCTGAAAGTTATAATTCGTACATCACTGTACACAGGTTACAGAACATTCAAACAACTATTCATTTTGCAGTAGATCTTGGTTAGATTATTTTGTTCTGCAGTTTGATTCGTAAAGCTGATCCATAAACTATTAACAAATAATTTCCTTTTTTAACATCTAAATGTTAATTTTTCTACTTTGTAATAAAGAATATAAATTACAGATGAAAATTATGACTAGAAATCACTACACATGCATTTTAAATAAGCATAGTATGTAAAAAATCAAAAAGAATAAAATAAACCAAATGAGTAAAATAAACTAAAACATGCATGATGCGTTTGATTCAATACTTATAGCATGCATATGATTTATTACATCATATGCATGTATCAAATCAAAACGTTATAGTTAGCTATAGTGTGTTACAGAGCATTCAAACAACTATTCGTTTTGCAGTAAGTCGTGGTTAGGTTATTTTGTTGTTCTTCAGTTGGATCCATGTAGCTAATCCATAATCTATTTCCAATTAACTTATCCCATTTTTAAACATCTAAACGTTAATTTTTCTACTTTTTAATATAGAATATAAATTACAGAGGAAAATTATGACTAGAAAATCACTGCACATACATTTTAAATATGCACAGCATGTCATAAATCAAAATGCATGAAATAAATCAAAACACGCATGGTTGCATCATTATTGTATGCATATGATTTATTACATCATATGCAAGTAATAAATAAAAACGTCATAGTCAACCATAGGGTTTTCTATGTTATACTGGACCAGGATGTATCCTAAGCATTATACGATATACTGTAATTTAAACGGGAATAGTTATTACTGTAAGAGATATTTTTTATGATATATTGACAATACTTATGAATTAATAAATTTACTTCAAAGGATATAAAATTTATTCACAATACTTCTTTAATTATCCCTTCTTTTAACACAAACTATCATAAATAATTATTTTAAGCTAATTATTCAAAAAAAAAACCATATGTATATCTCAATTTCAAATAAGGTTATCCATGAGCAAAATACATTTCATTAAGGAGCATTCAATCATCCTAAAATACCGATTCATGTGTTATAGCCCTTTGATACATATTCATTTTAATAGTCAAGATAATAAGAAGAAAGGAATAGTATATATAATGAAAATTCATAGAATTTATGAAAATGGAATTGATACTTTTAAAAAATTTGTATCTTTCTAATAATCTATTAATTATCAAAATAATAATCAAATATACTATTAGATTTGTATACAAGGTCAGAAACAAAAATTAAAAAAACTACATAAGATTTTATCCCCAATTTTATGAATATTTTAGTTCTATTCTACAAGTCTAGTACTTCTTTCTTCAATCTCAATTGAAATCACTTAAATTTTCCAAAAATCTAAAAATTTAATGCACTTAGGGGTAATAGGATTTTTAAAAATAAATTCCCCATATAAATTATTTGTAAGTGATTTAACTTATGTAAACATATGCAATACATGAAAAAGCTTGAAATTTTATAACTAAAAATTTGTGGCACAGCGATCTAACTTCAAACAAGTAATATAAAAAAAATTAATCATTTCTTGCTAAGTTCAACAAAGAAAAATTTTATTTTAGTTACTTTTTATTAAACAATTACAGTTAATATAAAAAAATATCAAAAAATTGATTTTTTCAAGAATTGAACTCGCATTCTTCACTTTCACGCGAAAAATACTAAAATCCTCGCATTTTATCGATTGAGCTACTGCCTGTTGATTTTGATTTTCATTAAAAATCACAAAATCTCTAAAGTATTAAAAACTAATTTAATTTAATGAATTAATATTTGAAAAAACTGTTTTAAAATCAAGTGTCATGCACTGCGTGTTTTAAAAAATGTATTTGAACTTGAGTGGATGAATAAAAAGGGTTTTATTAACGATTGATGGTAGTAATCGAAAAAATGTTGATCAGTATATTTTCTATCAATTCATTCTAAACTATTGAAATGAAATAATAAGTTTAAAACAAATCAAATTATTTATTCTGGGAAAATATTAAAGTAAAAATTTTAGATAATGTGGGAAATTATTGAATAACATGAATGGTATCAATAGTATATGGGATTGCAGGATAGCATTAATAGTATAAGTAAAGAAGTTTTCGCGTAATCAGTAAAAATTTCACTAAGTCGATGGTTTGGTAATTTCTTTGAAAAAATTTGCATCAGATATTTTTTGAAGATTTTATTTTTGGTGTTGTATTTAGTAGAAAGAATGTTACATTTTTTATTTATAGATCATTTCATATATATTAGCAAAAAGTACAATCCTTAGCGATCAATTTATTTGCGTTGTAAATACTTCCGATAAAAACTTATCACCATCGATCATCAATCAGCCCTTAATACGTCAGTAAAACAAGACAGGAACTTCCTGTGAGGCATGATGGGGTTGTAACCCATCTTACCCCACTCACGCTATGACGACTCTTTTTCTACGCAAATTGAAGGAGATGATTCGAAGGTACAAAAGGAGATAGATCAAGGAGGATGGGACACAATTGATGAAAAGTGGAATTTAAGTTGGACTGAACACCGCTAGGAACGATACTGAATGTCTTTACTGTGATTATTTTATATTCACTGTTTATTGAGATTCTAGAAGTGGTGTTGAAAACGTTAACGATCATCGCACAGGTGCAAATGATGAGCAAGATGATCGGTTTATCTTTGTTCATCACGCCAGATTAACTCCATCTAGTCCCAATTGACTCGGCAAACTGAAATGCAGTTTTTTTAACCACAGAAAAATTTCTTTGAAGTGATTCAGAAGAGAAAATAAACTCATTTATATATCTTGAAACAATAAAATGTAATTTTTCTCAAAAGTTTTCAGTTATAATTGTAGATATAAAGTTGTTAAAATAGAAATCTTGTCGTAACCCACTCACCCTTGCAATTCAACAGGAATTGTGTCTGTAAGCAGAAATTGAATTTAAACTAGCGAGAGGAGTTTTCGATAAGAATGAATAACTTCATGGCGTTAGTGAACAATAGTTATGAAATAAAGATCTTTGGTAAAAATCTTGAATATTTAATAAAACTATTTCGTGAATATTTATTTTGGACGACTTTGACACCAAATGTTTTACAAAACTGCAGCTGTAATCGACAGATCACATACTAACTTCATTGATTTAACCCTTTGCACTCCGAAAAATAATTAGGTACAAAATTATTCACCTAATACAAAGATTTGTTTATTGTTATGAAGAATAAATATAAATAATTCTTTTAAGTCTAATTTCTTTGAAAAATTAATCTACATCTCTTAACCATTATGTAGGCGTTTTTAACAATTAAATTTGAAAAATAAATAAATAAAACTTCAAAATGAAGCGCAATCTTGAATGATGAATCAGAGGCACCATCGGAATGCAAAGGGTTAAATTATTGCAATTTTGTTATTGCTTTTACATGCATGGTAAATTACAGAATGATAGATGGTCAATTATTTGGCCTATTTGTTTCAAAATTTGACATGTTTCTATATTTTAAATTCTAGACCTGTTATACTAAATTTTATCTATCTAGTTCTTTGTGTTTTATAGTTGCCGTGATCACTTGTACTAGGACAGACTCCTGCAAATGGATTTCGTTTAAATAATAAATCTGCAAAATTTAATCATAATTTCATACACCAAATTTTATATGATTTAAATTTTAGGATTAGGGAGATCTGTTAAAATTTCGATTTCGAAATTCTTTTAAGAATTACAATCCTCCCTCTTTCCCAAGTATACGGGAAAGTAAACATCGTAATATCCCTTGTTTTTCACATTCTAGCATCTATGTTTCATCTTAACATATTAC
Source organism: Argiope argentata (assembly GCA_026289955.1). Taxonomy (NCBI): domain Eukaryota; kingdom Metazoa; phylum Arthropoda; class Arachnida; order Araneae; family Araneidae; genus Argiope; species Argiope argentata. Next base: position 564,451 of record JAOUZG010016587.1, on the reverse strand, counting down.
GAACGGTTCACGAGATTTCTTGTTTTTAGCAAGCCGAACGTTCACGAGATTTCTCATTTTCATGCTTTCACGGCAAAATCGATTACAAACCAAAGACAAATATTTAACACATTAAGGACCGTAAATAAATCTGTAAGACATACACATGGAACAGCACATTTTTTAGCAAACGTAGTTTCTAATATCATAACTTTATTATTTATGAAGCAAAAACAGACAGGATTCGAAACATGAGAAAATTCGTGAGTGTTCGATAATGTCTTATAATAAGATATTGATACAAATCATGCCCAACACCAAGCTTATATTCTGCTTTACAAAATATCACATTCTAAAGCATTGTTAAAATCTGAAATAGTTAAAATGTAAAAAATCTTATATAATAAATACATGTATTAAATATATATCAATATTTAATAATAATTTATGTAAATATAATACCCAATGCAAATTAAAAATGTGCATATATGCATTCTATTGATTGCCAAGCATGCTTCTAGAGCGTAGTAACGCGTTGAGCGCGCAGTGACCCATACGTAGTGCTAATTTCCCTTAGCAGATTAAACTGGTTAAATTTTGAAGATATTTTTAGAGAAAATTCTATAGTTATAGGATTAAGTCACGCAGAAATTTTGGTTATATTTCAGAAATTATATAATACATTTTATACTCTGGAAATAATTTTTTTACAATAAAATAGAGCAAAAAATATATTAAGAAATAAGAATTTATTCAGAATGAAACTAAAATACCATTTTCCTTTATATTTATAAAACACTTGATCAAAATTCCTTTGTATACAATCATCAAAATATTCAATTTTACTTAAAAATACTAAAACACATTCGTACAATAAATTCATTGCGAACAATTTTGAGATCAAACCGACTGATTTTGGGGAAAATGAAACGCATTTTGCAACATCTTTTTGTGATAAAATCGAAAGATTTATTATTATCTTGAGAAATAAGTGAGCAAAAGCGAGTTTAATCGCATTGCTCACGCAACCTAGAAAGATTTTGCCTATGAAATGATTTCACAAAATATTCAACTTTATTCCAAAATGTCAAAATACATAGTTATGTTAATTTCTTTTCTAACAATTGTCAGCCTTATTTTGCTGAAAAAAGCGCTAAAAAAACTTGTAAATTATAAACAAAATTCTTCAAGGAATTTAATTCATTTTTTATTCCTTCTGCACATTTTTCCATCGCTTTTCACCAAATCCATTCTAGACTTAAGAAGTGAAAAGATTTGGCTTTTAATAAAAATTGTTTTGTCGGGTTTTTATAAATGCTTTAAGACTTTTTTGGAAACGTCTTTCGGTGATTATTTTTTGAAAAGGTTTTATATCATCAGTTCTTACTTCCAGTTTTAAAAGTTTGAGCTGAAAAAAAATAAGTCTTGTGTTAGCTAAGAAAGGATAATCTATCACTTTTATTATATTTTAAATAAAAAAGCATAAAAATAAAAGAGATAGTTTTATACATAGCTTTCGGCTCTTGGATATTTTTGAAAAAAAACTGAATGAGATTATCTCTCAAAAGAAGAAATATTTCTTTTAAAAACTGAAGTTGTTGTTGAAAACCGAGAAACTGCATGAAATATAAAACTAGAATACTTATTTGATTCAATCGATGCAGGATTGCATATCATAGGTTACAAATCTGTTTCGATTCTAAAACTATTTTCAATTCTCAAAAATTTTAAATATTCAATGTTTGTTTGTTTGTTTGTTTTAAATATATTTTTCAATAAATAAAATTATCTTTGTATTCTTAATATGAAAAAGCATCATATTTGTCATTTTTACTTTACTAAGCATGATTTCTAGCCTAAAAATTAGAGGATATCGATGAGATAGTATTAAATGGATGGGAGATCCACGAAGATCATCTCTCTTGCACGAAGTTCTCTAAGAGAGTTCAGTAAAATCATTTTATTCTCAAACACATTCATTAAACTATTCCTCTGGGGGCGAATTAAGTGTCGGTTTGTGGGAACTTCAGAATACAATATTTTTCCTCGCAGAGAAGAAGAGGTCATTATCGAAAAACTTTGTTATCAGTAGTTTTCATTTCATTCGGTTTTCCGAATCAGTTCCATTGATTTCATTCAACAATGAAAACAGAAGAAGGAAAAAAATCGAATCCGCGGTGAATTTTTTTTATTTGTTGATCTTATCAGGAATCTCGTGATCCTATGAGTAAAAAAATCTATTCAGACGTTTTATTATTATTACATATTCATTTCTGCAATTACTCAATGTTTTATGAATGTTTGAGACCCATTTTCTCATTAACTGATTTGTTGCCGAGATGTCTTTAGAATGAATGTCCTGCCCATCGTTTGAAGGCAGGTTGAGATCGGCTCGATTAACAGGACATTGTTATTTTCATTTTACATTCTGGTGATTCATTGAAAAGTTTTTCTTGAAGATTTTTTTTAAATTGAAAAAGTTTATTCTCAGAACAAAGTAAACAGCTCAAAGAGTAGTTTGAAATTTTCAAAGAAAAAGAAAAATAGCACTGTTCAACAATTATAGAGCATAAAATAAAAATTTAAAGTTAGTATTATAAAAGAAATTAATTACGAATATTTATGAAACAAGTTTGATTTCTAAGATATTTATTACATTCTAACTATGTAGTAGAAATATATATCCATTTATATTATTTTTAAAACTTTTTTTCCGTCTTAAAATTTATTCTTTCTTTATATACCTTTAATATTACACGATATATCGGTTTTTTTAATGCAAAGGATTTTAGAAATGTTAAATATATTATAAAACTATTCGCTGAGAAGCAGACACTATCAAAGCAATTTCGTTTGCATTTAAAAAAATGGCTAAAAAACTGATATTGGATATTTTACGAAAATATTTCTTGTATGTCTTGATAGTCTTCAGTTTTTGCTGATTATGAATATCAATAAATTGAATGGTAATACATTAAAAGGTATTAAAAACCAATTTTTATTCTGATATAATTCCAACAAAAAACATGTAAATGTAGTTTTTTTAAATAAAATGTTTCAATTGAGGTACTTTGTTATTAAGAGTTATCTTTTAGAATTTGTAAATTGATTTATTCGTAAATGATCATTGATTTATTCCTAAATTTAATGTCTCATTCCTACTCCAAATCCTATTCTTAGATACCAATAAAATTTAAAATTATTAAGCACTCTAATAAATGCTTAAAGAGAAACAGATTTTTCAATAGTTTTTTTTTCAAAGCTTAATTGGAATTATTATAAAAACATCAGAAAAATTCATTATCACGTTCGTTGTGAAAATAATTTATGATATTACTTCATAGGTAGAGAAAATTCAATTTAAACCCATTTTTATGTTTAAAAAATAAGCGCAAGTAAACAGGCACAAGTTTGGAAACAAAATAAAGCATGCGTCATTTGAATAACGGCATTCTTATAAAAATTAAAGGTTAATTGAAAGCATGAGATTTTAAACGCAATGCATTTTACATTTCCGTAATACATTCTTCACAACAATCGCAAGAAAAGTATGAAAAATTATCTTAAGACTATTTAAATAATTTAATTTATGTAAAAATAATGCGACCCAAAAAGGAACCAAAATTATCTTTTCAGTGTAGGTTTTTACAAACAGTATTTTTTAGTCTTAAAAAATGAAGCATAAATCGGATCCTATTCTTAATAAGACTGAGATTTTATAGATAAATATATCAATAAAATAATGACTATGAATACTGTATTATAGGAAAACAATAAAATTCAAAAATTACTGTAAAAGATGCATCTAAAACGGATCCCAAATTTTAAGTAGATGATTTATGCTTGAGATGTCAGATATCAAGTCCATCCTCGACTTTCAATCAATTTCCTCGACTTGCAATCAAAAATAATTTCAAGAATTTACTTGAGTTCTCAAGACGTAAAACTACATTTATTCGCTAACACTTTAGTTAGTTTAGTTAACACTTTAGTTAGTTATAACAGATTATGCTTGTAATGCTCACTTTAAATTATCACTGGATTCCGTATTTAGAATTCGTTTCCTCTGATTTCATAACAATGAAAGTCGCTATTGAAGACGTGTAGTTTATATTATAAAAAAGAAGAATTCTGGAAAAGTGTTGTTCATTAAATCTAAAGCTTCAAGGAACAATCAGTATAAAAATATCATTAAGCATTGCCATTTTATTTCAAAATTTGAATATCATGGTAATTTTATATATATTTAGTGTTGGCAGGGTGGAAGAATCAAGTTATTGTCAAAAATAAGCAATATAGAATAAAAATTAATTGAAGTTAAAAAGTGCTTGAATTAAATTCCTTGCAACAGCAAATCTGAATACACGAAATTAATATTTTTTTGTATTTAATTAAGAATTCAAAATTCAAAAATTCAAATATTTTCTCAGAATGTAATAATCAGCGGTTTAGACTTTTCTACAATTTCAAATCTTTTAAAATTAGTAATTCAGACATTCTTAGCGCAAACTTAAAGATTGAAATTCTCACCGATGTAATACGATAATTTAACTGAAATACCTTAATATTAGTACCATAATTTTTTTAAAGATTATGTTGGTATTTCCAAATTGGGCTTAGGATTCCGAATTCATAGATCAATTAAATATTAACTTCACTTTATTCTTCATTTCCTTTTCCGAAACGAAATATGAAGCATTTCATTTCATCAACGTATCCGATAAGTTTATTTTTATGTTTAACCTCAAAATTAATACATTTTTCGTTTCCCAAAATTAGTTTAATTATTAAATAAACTCTCTCGTGTGCAGTGTAGCTTTAAAATTTTCGAACCCTGTGATACGTGGGATTAGTACCTTCGCAAATTAAAATTGTAGTAAATGAAATTAATTATGACAGACGCGAAAAAGACGCTGAATGTGTTAACAATGTTTCCTTTTGAGTCAACGTATGTATGATGAAGAACTCTTATACTCCGAAATACGGAGCGAAAAGCAAGAATTTTGTACTGAAAGGATTTATTTTTAAAAAAGCCTAGATGAGGTATTATTTGCTTTCATGATTTATCGTTTCAATGATGTATTTTGCAGTGAAGAAGATCGTTTCGTTTAAAACGAATATTCTACGGAGGATGTGAAATCCAGTTTATTCCTACTTATGGTTAATGAAATCCTAAGCCTGGTATTAAAATCAGTTATTTACAATATTGTGCATTAAGGATTCGTTTGTCATATATGCTCTGAAACGGCGAGCAAATAAAGCGAATTCCCATTATGAAGCAACGATTATTAAAATGTAAGTAATTAGTCTCTGATGAATATTCAGTTGAGGTTTGGTTCATCAGAGCATTCACATTTGACTTCTCGCCTCTGGATTTCCGAGACAATCAGAGAAAAGAAAGTTTATGGAAAAGTGGCTATTCAAAAATTCGGATTAAGCGCCATTTTTAATGAACGAAAACTAAATATTCATTTGCAATAAAACAGAGACCGAAAGGGTCAATAGCTCGCTTAACGGCCACGAGAAAAATTTTCGTTCCGAAAATGTGCATTTTTAACTTTCGAGAAGGCGATGAAAAATGAAGGTAATAAAATTGTTTGATGGTTAAACTTTTTATAGCTTTTCCTGCGCGAAAAATACTCATTTAAAGAAGGCAAAATGTATTAATTGGTTATGATAAAAAACGGCTAGTAAATTTTAGCATGCATTCTCAAATAGGTGCGCGAAAAAAATCCTACCAAAAAAATCGATTCACTGTCATTCTTAAGAAAAAGAATTTATGAACTCAAATGGTTTTGATTGATTATAAGAAAGTTATTCCAGTTCGGTTTTGATTGAAGGCTTCAAATAGATCTTGTGAAGAACGATATTTTATAAATTTGAACATTTTCTAACGTAGTGATTGATAAATCAAAGTTTCTCAATATATGTTGCTATTTATATTGACTTATTAAAATTTCTGTCACAAACCATTCATTAACGCAAATCAATTTATTATCACCGTAATTGTACATTTAATTGAATGGCTCTATACCTGCCGTCAAGAAAGAGCAAAAAAATCCCTTCCGTTATTATTTTAAAAAATAACTTAACTGTTGGTATGAAAAAAATTAACTTTTAACTGTTGGTATTAAAAAATTAACTTTTAACTGTTGGTATTAAAAAATTAACTTTTAACTGTTGGTATTAAAAAATTAACTTTTAACTGTTAGTATCAAAAAAATTAACTTTTAATTGTTAGTATGAAAAAAATTAACTAAGTCGATACGTGTACTAAATACAAAAATTATTTGAACCTAAAATATTATAAGTTTATTACATATTCAATCGAGTTCTAAAAATTACTATGTTGAGAATCATTTGATTTTATCGATTCTGAAAAAATCAGGAGCTTGAGGTAGTTCACCGCTGACATCTGTCGCTATTTGCATACGCTGCGAGAAGTCCCATGCCCAGTACAGGTGTTTGAGGGTAAGTAAAGGGGATGGGGTCATACACCCCTTTTTTGGCGCAGTTCATAGCACTTTCGGTACCTTCCGAGTGCAACAGGAACTCTACTTTCCAAACAGTGAGGGTATTTTTATGTCGTTTCCCTAAAGTATATTGCTGCATTCGACTCCTTCAGAATTTAGGTGGGAACATATGTTTATCATCATGTTTTTATTAATTTTTCCTCCATTGAATTCATTTTTATTTAAGTGGCAAATCTGAAAGTTATTTCTCATGATGCCAAATTATTTCGATGAATATTACAAAGGATAATGTTAATAAAGAAAGGTGGTGTCATTTGTTTGAAATTCACCATCTGCAATACTAAGCTGAACATTATCCGGTTAAGAATAATTCAACAGAAAACTGCGCCGAACTTAATTTTTTGAATAAAAACTAATTAAAAACTTATTTGTATACTAATCAACAGTAATTCCCTTATATTCTTCTTTAAAGGAAAAATTCATTTAAATTCCTTATAGAAATAACGACTTTTATGAATAGAAAATGCTATTTCCGTTGAATTTCCTGGAAGATTAAAGTAGCTATTCTCTATATATTTATTATCCTTCTCTAGATTTCTTGTTCTTTTACTATCCTTAATTTACTTTAATAATTTTCAAATAATTAAATACAGTTTCTAAAGGCATATTTTCCCATCAGCGTTTTTAAACATACTAGGAAAATGAACAATTTTTAGAGGCATACGGGTGATTTTTTAAAAATCCACTTAATTCCAATAATGTCCGTAAGTTAAATGTAATTGCTAGCTAGAATGCTTTAACTTTAAATACATATATTCTGAAAGACAGGAAAACATAAAACAATATAGCTATCAACTATTGAAATGTGTTATTTTCTAAAAATTAACCATTTTAATTGAACGCAGTTTTGCTGCAAACTTTATCCCTAATGTTCCGTGAGTTAATTTTTTTTCTGAAAAGCTGGATTACTGGATTATGAAAAGCTGGGTTTTTCTGAAAAGCTGGAAGCTGGATTACAAATCAATCTTTCATAACTTAAGTATATTTAATTTTATTTGTCAAAGACATTTTAACAGTAAGATTTTAAATCCGTAACAACCTCTTAATATTTAAATATATTATCTATGGCATTTTATTAAATTGTGATATCCTGGTATAAAATCAAGCTAAATGAAAAAAAACTCAAGAGGAAAAGAAGAAATTTTTAATGAGAGGTAAATTCTTCGTTACAAAATTATTTAGCATAATTATTATAGGAATTATTGCTTGAGTTTTACAATTTTGAACCAGAAAATCAGTTAAAGTGCGGAAAAAGAATTCGAGTTCATTTTGTAAAATATAATTGTGAAATACATGGCGATGATATGATAAGCCACGTAGACATATACACAAACATGGTTTCAATGAACTTAAACTAAATTACAAACTCATCTTACTCTGAATTACAACTTAACTATTGTTCCGCCGACGAAAGGAGTTAAATTAAAAGGGAGCAAAACGATAGCACAAATCAATTGTTGAATTTGCATTAACTGCTATATTTTTCCAATGCATACATTCAAGATTTGTCATGGTTGATAGTAAATAGTTTCATTTTTTCAGAGCAATAAATAATTATTCTATCGCAAATTAACTTGATCACAATTTTCCCACAAACTATTCAAGATTTGATATAGCATTTACTAGTAGAGTTATACAATTAAGGAGCAGTAGTAATAACAAATAGAATATTCAAACTTTTGAAAATTGAGATTTTAAATTTCAACTAAAATCCTTTTTTTTTCTTGGGAACATTTTTTGAGATAATGATTATTTCTTATATACAAATGTTTCTCAATCCTTATTTTTATTTTCAGTCTTCAAAATAACAAAGGAGTCTATGGTAATACAAAACTAATGTAATATAAAAGAGGCATAATCATGGTGTGAAGAATGAATAATGATCGTTTTTAATTCACAAAGAAATTAAAGCCACATTAAAATAGTTTACAAAAACATTCCAAGTTGTTCCATTCTCGCCTTGAAGTTCTTATAATATTTTTGATGTTTGAAATAAGCATATTTGAATGCCATTTCTTTCAATATGTAGCTTTTTATTTAAAATGTGAAATTAGAATTTCATGAGTTTCTAACTCAAAAACTGATTATTAAGTCGGTTTTATTTTATCTAGCATCAAAACTTTCAAAATTCATAAATTTATTTTCAAAGAAATGCAAACTTATATTGCAAAAAAGCATAGAAACTAAAAAGCAGTTAAGAAAATAATCGTAAAATATACAATAAGTAATGTAATGTTTTTCGTAGATTTGCAAGATTTGAGTATCATGAATACCGATAGTTGATTCATGTATTTGACAACCCTAGTTTTATTTTATGTAACTATATTCATAAATAATCGTTGATATAGTGATATGGGGATCTTAATATTTAGAAGCAAATAAAGACAATTGAAAAGTTTTCAATCCAAGCTATAGCGTACAGCATCAATTTTTCATTGCCACTTTTCATGCAATCAAAATAAAGGTTCTTTTGTAAATGTTCATTACCTCTTCAAAAGCACCGAAATAACTGCAAAAATTGAGCAAAGGAGATATTTTTAAGTGTAAAAAACTGGAGATATGCCATGTTTCCCGTGAGTATCTGCACCCATTATTTGAAGAGTCATGAAACTTCTTATGTACAGCCGACCTTCCCGTCGCTACTGAACGTAGCAATATCGACAGGATTTACTGTGGTCGACTGCGGTTTTTTGCCATGTCCATTCTTAAATTGACCGAATCTGTCAAATAGATATTCATTTCGAGATAATTCGCCCTAAAGTGGTCAAATACTGACCATACTTCCTCTATAAACTACAGCCATTAAAATTAACATTCTTCGAGTATTGAACTTATAAAAATAATTATGTTAGTACTAAACTTTCATTCTTGTTTGATTCAAAGAACTTAAATTAATGTCTTTAAAATCTTTCTATCTTTTCTTCTAAATCTTTCTATTTCTTCTAGATTTGAGTCGACTCCTTTATTTAAATGCAAACTTAAAAGAAATGTATCAGCCATAAATGCTATTTTATGTTATATATTTGGATATTATCCTATTTTGTGATGCTGTTCTGTAAACTTAAGCAAGGCACAATAAATTTTGGAAACAGTAATATAAAAAATGTAATCAATTCTGACTTAGGTGAACAAAGAAATTTTTTATTTCAGTTACTTTTTATTAAATAATAACATTTAATATAAATAATTTATCAAAAAAATTATAGATTTTCGCAAGAATTGAACTCTCATTCTTCATCTTCACGTGAAAAATACTGAAACCCTTGTGTTTTACCGATTGAGCTACCACCTGTTGATTTCAATTTTCATTAAAAACTGTTAAACCCCTATTTAAAGTATTACAAATTAATTTAATTAATAAATGAATTAATATTTGAAAATCTGTATTAACATCAAGTGTCATCCACTACAAGTTCAATAAAATGTATTTGAGCGTGAGTGGATGGGTAAAAAGTATTTTATTTGCGATTGAAAAGTTGAACAGGATATAGAGGGAGAGTGTGAATTAATAGTAGGAATTGAAAAACAGAATAATTCTAAGATTAAAGAAATGCAGTCAAGAATGTTATACTACAAATATTTGAGATTATCATTTCTTTAACTTTTAAAGTTAAAAACGTTGTATGGAATATTTTTAACATTAAAGTTTAATGTTGGAAGAGTTAGTTATATTAAATATCAATGAATTTAAAATTAAAATGTAGTTTATTGCAATATGTACTTGAACATAAGTAGCAAAGAGAAATTCTTCGAAATATTAAGAAATTTTCAAGCAACAAGTTAAAAAAGTGTAGAAGGAATTTTTTTCTTTGAATACAATAACTCATAGTTTTAAATTAATGTATGATAACTCTGTAAAAGTTGAATTAAATTGCACAAATTCAAAAGAATCTCGAAAAATTTTATAGAATACAAAACATTGTATGAAATATTTTTAACAGTTCAATGCATTGCAAATGTAAAGACAGTTGAAAATTTTAGTCGATAATAATCCAAGATTATTTAAGTATACAATGAAATAATAAAAGACGTTGTGATTTACCAGTTGTAAAGAATTTATTGTATAAATCTATAAAAATCAGAAGACAGTCAAGAGTTATAGTAACAGTTAAGAGTATTCATATATCTAGTTAATGGTCACTTCATCCAATGAATCAAATCCTTGATAACTTTTCACTGCATTTGTTTCAGTACAAATAGTAAATAAGTTAAAACTTGAGATGAGAGATTATCTTTGTTCTTCAGTTTGTCGTGTAAAGTTTATCTTAAGAAATTGTAATTGTTACAAAATCCTACTTGAATATATTTAACTAGGATTCATAAAATTTGAACATTTGACAATGCCTCAGAAATACAAGCAGTTGCATGGAGGTTCATTCAAATAGATTTGCAATTTTAGATAATTGTTGTGAAATGAATGTTATCTCTAAAATAGATTTGATTGTTATATCTAAATAATCATTAGAACTTAGAATTGCTATTTATAGTTTTAATATAAATGGAAACTTAACTCTGGGAAGTTTATGTTACAATGAATTAATACATATAATGTCTTGGAGATTCACTTTTATTTGGATAGTGTTGTAAAAAATTTCGTTACAATTACAAAGTTTTTAACTAACCTTGTAAATTTAGTGATGCTTGATAACTAATTTGATGCAAAAACAAGTAAATGAAGAAAGATATTTCAATCACAAAGTATTGCATTACCTTTTTTTAAAGTTTCGATAAAATTCTAAGGAGTGGCAAATGTTTCATTTTGAACACCCAAAATTTGTTTTAAATACATAGGAAACGTATGTAAATTAATAAAAATTAATACAAAAAAATCTCTTATATAATTTTGAATTCCAATAATCAGACCAATTAGCATATTTAACAAAGATTAAACCATCCAAGATCAGATTTGAATTTTATTGCTCAGAAATCAACTGGAAAAATTTTATTTGTTTTGAAATAATGTTTTCATTCCAATTTTGTTTCCTTTTAATTCTTTCTATCTTAATGTATATCTTTCTAAATCTATTTTTTTATTATTTCCGGATACCAATTTTAGCACAATTTAGTTAGAAGTAAAACGGATTTCTAGCGTCTCAAATGAATGAAAATATTGTGATAAATCTAAAATTATCAATTAAAAATTATGTAGCAAAAAGAATATGCTACCCTGATTGAAATAAAAAAAATGTAATATTCAAAGGGTATGACTTCTAAAGCTTCTCTTAAATTTGTATCTCAGTTTTTTTTTTTTTTTGGGGGGGGGGGGTTGCTACATTTTTATTTGGTAAAAAAGCTAAATTAGAGTTTAAATGTACCAAATGTGCAAAATGCGTAAATAACACATTTATAAATCAGACTTTATACAGCTTCTAGTTTTAATTATATTGTTTTACTTTGAAATAGCACGAAGTGAATTTTAAAAATTGTAACTTTAGATATAAATAAAATTTTAATTAAAAAATGCTAATCTTCAAACGCTGCTCAAAACATCCCATTTAACATATTTAAAAAATAGTTGTTTTTAACTGAATTTTGACATTTGTTTTTCAAAATATGAGGTATTTTTATAGAAATAAAATTCCATTATTCGAAAGTCTCCAAAAACCTTTTAAAAATTCACAAGTTTTCAAAAGGAAAATGAGAATATCTACTTGCTTATATGAATTGATTTCAATATACAATAGGTTTATAATAAGGCTTTAGATTGCAGTGGATGTAGGACTAAACTGCACGTGTTCTGCTCCTCCATTTAAAAGAAAATGTCTTGCTGAGTGTTTAAATATCAAGAAATTCAAAATGGGCAGGTACAGAATTGAATATTTTTAAATACTTCTGACAAGGAAAATGACCAATTGAATGATTTAATTACTACTGCAAGACGCTACGCAGTATCCCACGTTATCCCTCCCTAAATTATATTTTCTGTACATGATTAATATTGTACAATAATTTCAAGTATTCTATACAAAAAGAATTTAGCAAATTAAAAGAGAAATCGTTTGCGTATTGGATGTTATTAATAATCAAAGTTAGTTGAAGTTAATTTAGTTTCTCAATAAAACAACATTTTTGTTTCTTGTTCTTTTCTCCCGAATTCAGACAAACTTTCCTTTGCCATCTTAATAATATTCACTTTGCCATAATATAATGTAAATTTTCAAATGAATATTTCCATATCGCTATAATACGGAAAAACTTTAATAAAAGAAGAAAACATTCAAATATGTCTATATTGAAGAAATTGCGAATTTTACCATTTCTCTATAATTTTTTTAAGTTCATTTCCCGTTTTTTTCCCTATAATGCGAGAAAAAAGTTGCAATAGGTAATGTTGCATGTAAAAACAAATATCTCTATTTAAATAACATATAACGCAAATCTCAAAAGTTTACAGAAACACCGATTTTGACAAGTTTCAAAAAATTTAAACAACTACAAGGTGATTTTTAAAAGAAAAGGCTTCGTTAGTTCTGTGTTAGTATTCGTAAATGATTTGAATTAACTTCCCATTTCTCAAACTAACTACACCGTGCGGGAACTCCGTTCGCTCACGCTTAGCTACAATACAGTTTATGCCGCTTATCTCGTATCGGTTCATCCCATTCCCAGCTGGCTTCTCCATCTTGCATTCGTAGCTTGTTTTATCTATGTATAGTAGATGTTTAGGAGTCATTCATCATTCGTAAATAGTCCCATTTTGTGTTGTGTGTCGTTCTGGACATTCTTTTTTCTTAATGTTTGTTATGAATCTACTCTAACCGATTTACACGTATAATGGATTCGTCAAGTTAACAAAATTACAATTCAGACCTTTGAGAGTCCTATATTTGACTGTACATCCGATTTTCGTCGAAAATAAATTCTCATCATACGAGAAGGAGGGCTGATGTTGTTTTAAAGAGGAATTAAATTAGCACAGAAAATTCAACAGCATAAAATTAATTTTTTAATTGTTAATAATTCAGAGGTGTACAAACTAAAAAAATATTTATATAAGGCTTTAATCACTGTATCTTATAAGATTGTTCGACATCTCAATACCAATTTGATATGTAATGTAATCCTCAGAAATTTACAACCAAGACAAAATACAAACTTCAAAAGGGAAAAAAATGATTGATGAGTTTACTATTCAAACTCTTTGGTGTCTGCCTGTAAAGAGTGCTTTTGAAGCATCTTGCTCCTGTAAAAAGTCCCCTGATCTCTTAGTATGTAATTTGCATTAACTACATATGTACGAAACCTAGAAAGATTCCATCAATGAGCAAAAACGTACCCACCTTCAGAGAAAGAATGAATGAGGATGAATTTAGTAATTTAGATACATAGGAGACAGTAAAACTGACAATCTTTAAAGATGAACTTTCTAAACTCATTTTAGCTTTTAAATTCTAGTCTAATCTCTCAGAGGATATATAGACTACTTGTTCAATTGACATGGGTACTTATGATGAATATAACATATCAATTCTGAGTAGAAATATCCGTGGTAGGTAAGGAAGTTAAAAGATACAACATTCAATAGCTATTGCAACGGATTTCATGACTGAAGTTGTTGCTACAGCATCGAACAGGCTTCAAACATTGACTTAATAAATAAAACCAATAATTCTTGTGATGCTGAATATAAATTAGAAAGGAAAAATTCCATAACAAAAGTGATTTACAAAGCAACAATCAAAAGAATTCTGAACAACTACATGGTAAAAGTGGTTTAAGAAGCAATCAAGAAAATTCTGAATAACTACATGGTGATTTAGGAAACAGCAATCAAGAGAATTTTGAACTACATGGTATTTATTTTGAAGGAAAAAAATATACAACTTTAGTTTTAAAAGAAATTGGATAATAAAATTTCATCTAACAATGAATGAGGAAAATTATTCAATCATCAAAGAACCTGGTTTGATTTTTGTTGCCGATAACTCCGGATCTGTCAAACACATTGCATCTAGTAGAATATCTAAAAATAAACAATTCTGCAATTCTACTTGATTATCGTTGGCTGTGACGGTACTAATATGGAAAGAAAAGGATACTCGTCTATTCAAAGCTTATGTTAGATACTCACTACAGTGTGCTGTATATTTACTTCAATTTATTACCTTTCTATCACCTTTCTCCGAACTTAAATACGGAAATATACAACAACAAAAGTCCTTTTATGGAACTGTTGGCGAGAATCTCAGTGATGTGCATTGGAATAGACTTTCTAACAATACATAAGGTCGCTTCTATAAGTCTAAAAGCATAAAATATATGAACAAAATTGTAGACATATTAATAAATACATTTTATAATTTTAAAGACTTAATGCATGCAATTTGTTTCGCATACATTTGAATTATAAGGTATTAAAAGTAATTGAAGGCATTACTTTTTTAAAGTTACAAAAATTGTCAAAATATAGCATTTTTTGATAAAAAGGGATATGTTCGATTTTAGCAGTTATCTTCTAAATAGATATTTTTTATGTGCAGTAGCAACTATCGTGACATTTTTTGCATACCGTATTTTAAAAAATTAGAAAGCAAAACTTTTAAAAAATTACTACTAAATATTGAAACTCTTTAATATTTAGACACTTTTCGTATGAAAAGATATTAGAATATAAATAATTTTTTCTTGTTATTTAAGTATACCGCAATGCAACTTTTCTGTACAAAGTGATACAAAAATAAAATTTGATTTTTTTGGCATTATAATAAATGCTCTGCTCACCGTAAATTAAAATCGACACTCAAATTAGCCCAAGGCCAGACAAATTTGTTTCTATTTTGATTTTCTGCTTCGTCGACTTTAATTTTTTAAACTTGCATTTTAGATAAAGGGTCTAAAAGAAAAATAATTCCTTTTTTTTTCTGATTTTCATGTTTCAGCTCCATCTTATAGGGTATAGTTTTATGATACATACTTGAAAATGAAAAGGACGATAAGATTCCACTAGAATTTCGCGCTTCAAGTAGTTGAGCAACTGGGGGGGGGGGGGGATGCTCCAAACTGAGAGAAAGAAGACTGATGAAGTTCTAATTTAGAAGGCGATCCCCGCCGCCTGATTGGCGACTAGAGGATGATTTGTTTTGAAAAAAGCTAATGGTTTGTTCCATTGTTTTCTATACAAGTTGTATATATTGTTTCAGTTTTCAGTATAAAATAGTGTTTTGGCTTACCATTTTATTAATTCATCTTATAGACAGTAACTTTAGTGACCTGTTAAGTAAAGAAAAAGAATCATAGGTAAAAATGAAGCATGGACGCTCGGCCAAGGTAATGAAAAAGAGACTCTTCTCATAAAACTGATACCGATTGTTCATGTAACAAGCTGAAATATATAATGAGTATGTATGAGCTTCATTCCGAGAATGTAGTCTCCTTTGAAACTTTCAGAACGGTTTTTCAAAATGAATTCACTAGATCTCTTGGATATACATGAAAGGATATCTGCAACTAAGGCAACCGTCTCAAAACTAAACCTGCTATTGAAGATATTACCACTTCGAAAGGAGAAAACGGATTATGTAAAGCGAATTTACCACGATGTAATGCAATGAGATGTCTGCGAACTATAAGAATTTCCAGACTTCAAAGAAATTTTTGGTTAAACCTGACGCAGAATTATACTACGACAATTTATTAAATAATGAAGTTAATAAGAATAAGGTGGGAAAGGGGGTTTTTTATAATGAACTTGAAGAGTCAGAATAAACCAAATAATTTTACATAGTAATTTCTGTACTCTAATATCTAATCTTTAAAATAATTTAATATTTTATCTACCAAATATATTATAAATTATTACAGCTATTTTTTAAATAAATATATTAACACAGCGTGATTTGCGCATTGCCTCAATACATAATTAAAATCAAATTGATTGTCTTAACATTGGTTACTGCAAATCTGGGAAAACTCGAAAATTTGTGTTTTAATTTCTGGTAAAATTTTAAAAATTGGTCTCGCATCTTTTTACGTGAACTCTGATTTTAAAATCAGTTATTTAATTTCTTCTCTCATGAAATAAAGATACTTTGCATTCTATGCTTTATTTAATTATATATCGTTGATTATTTCTGTATTGATACGAAAGAGTTCTTATACAATTTGAAAGAAACTAGTCAGCGAGGACTTGGTTATTTTATGTATCCATCCAGAAATTGGACCCAGAGGTTCTTTGTGATTAACTTCATGTTATATATAACGTGTAGTTCTTAATTTTCTTCAGTCAGCATAACATAATAAACTTTTTGTAGCTTAATATCGTTTGATTATTTTTCTAGTTGAAGTCTTTAGTAAATAAATGTTTCACTAGTTTATTAATAACTTAATAATTTTTTTAAAAAATTATTCATAAATAACTTAATAATTAAATAATTTTAAAATTCAGATTTTAGAAGTAATTTTGTAAACTTAAAATTATTACAGCACAAG
Source organism: Argiope argentata (assembly GCA_026289955.1). Lineage (NCBI taxonomy): Eukaryota > Metazoa > Arthropoda > Arachnida > Araneae > Araneidae > Argiope > Argiope argentata. The sequence goes on along the minus strand of JAOUZG010016587.1, from coordinate 547,511 downwards.
TTTCAAATAATTTGTAAAAATGTTAGTTATAAACAATATAAGCATGTTAGTTTAAATGCTGAAAACTGTATAAATATAAAGGTTGTATAATCAAGAAAAATTTAAACAATGTGTTCCCCAAGTAAACTGAATAAGAGCACAATAAATTCCAATATTATTACAGCCTTTTAATTGTGAATACAGTTAAACTTATTTTTATGCAGCAGATAGGGACTACATAAAAGAAGCATTACAAAAGAATACTCGGAAATATCAAATAGTTACGTATAATAAAAAGTTTTGTACGACATACTACAGAAAAAAAATTATGAGATGGCTAAGAGCCGCATAAAAAAGTCACACTTTGAAAATACGTCAATTATTTACGAAATGCCCGAAAAGGTGCATCTAAACAAAATAATTAAATTACGCAAGGAAACATTTTAAAAACATTTAATTTCTCGCTGTATATATGGGGAAGTTTTCCAAATGCACATTACATACACTATATACAAACAAAGATAATTTATTTACCTTTAATCTCACTATAAAATGTACCCTTTATCAAGTGAATCGTGGATAAAACTCAGAATGCGAAGCGCATGCTACTAGCGCGTTGAGTGAAAATAATTCAACGTGCATTACCGGGCGACTGTTTAAAACAAATGATCTGAGACTTTTGTAGAAAGCGTTGAAATTCATATAAAGCATTAAAAAACTCACAAAAACATGTTTTACTGCACTGTTCAATAGCAATGATAATCAAGTTCAGATAATTCGATTCAAATCTTGTGACATGCCAAAAATATATTAACTAAAAATTACATTCAAATTCAGCACTACAAAAAAATAAAACATTAATGGTACTTACTTTAAGATGCTTCGATACTTTCATCTTTTCTTTATCCGGAAAGGTGAATTATGTATAAATTTAGTCATAATATACAGCTACCACTTACAAAATGCTAAAATAGTGTTATTGAAAACAGCTACTGCTCTTATCAAGCTACAGTCTGAAGCTCTGTTTTGACATTTTCTTGCGTAATAATAAAACCAACTTTTCAAAAAACTAGGTCGCACTGGAACTCTAAAAAGAAGTTTCCCAACGATGGATCTCCTTTCATTCGCCAAAATAAAATGTAGGGGAATGAATTCATGAATATAGTTCTATAAAAATGTAATAATAAAAAGTTTTTCTTTCAATACGCTTTCTGAAAGTATGCACACGATCGAATTTAAAAGTATACATGATCAAACCCAATTAAAACATTGCAGAACAAAAGCCCGTTTCATACATAGCTTACCTTATAAGAGTGGATTAGTAAAAATATCTGCAATATTTTTCTAGATCAATCAGCAATATATTTCTATATTTTCTATATAAACTGATAGAAGTACCTCCTATCGCGTAATAAGTATCTATACCGGATCTATTTTTTCCTATGTACAGCAACTTTTCGAATCCGATTCGAACTAACCCAATTTCGATTGTTATTAACCCAAGAAGTTTTAACAAAATAGAATCCAATTAGAATAGTCAAATCTCATTAGAATTCAAATTTTATTACATTCTGATATTTAGAATTAACTTCTTCCATCGTTAAACATACCTTCTATATTTTCAGATACTTAGTTTAATGTTACCTTAATATTTTCCATTACCTTCCCGCCTTCCATGTTCAGTAAAGCTTCGTTAAGTTTGGCGCCATCTTCAGCAATCTGTTATTAATCATCGTATTCATCTTATTTCGTATTTGTTTAGGACAAATAACATTCAAATATTCAATAAAAAGTCTTTATCGAAATAATGTGTTGGCAAAGTTATTCTTCCCATGACGAACACGATTTTGAGACACATATATGAAGCAGAACTAATTTGTATTCCAAAATAAAATATCTAATCCATTATGTTTGGTTAAATTTTTCATTCTGTTCAAGTCTTACTATTATCATATTGTTTTGAGAGTGATCATTCGTATTAATTCTGCCTGGTAATCTAGGAATTTGCTAAATTTCCAAAACACGATTTTCTTTCCATTATCTGTTATTGTATTTATATTTAAAATATCAATAGCTCATTTTTGGAATTTTCTGACCAGTTTATGTTTTTTGTTCAAAACATAAACGGGCACTTAAAAAGGGAAAACTTTTTCTGATAATCAAGAAATGCTTATTATTTGTTTGAGGTATACATGATCACATGCATCTAAATACGAAAACTTCAATAGTCTTTTAAACATTTTATCTTCCCCTCAAACCATTTCATAATCTATCCTTTTTAAATCTTTGTATAGTTTTATTTTGCAAAATTAAACAAGTACTTTAATTTTGGCAGGCTCTACCCCTCTTAACATTGTTGTTTTGATTGGGTTTTTCTAATTATTTAGAATCAATACTGCTAAACCGTTCCTATCAAAGTGTTATATTTTCAGTTTTCTCATTACTAAATTAAATTGTTTACTTGCTTATCTATAACTATCCAAAGAATATATTTTGACATAAAAGAAAAGTCTATTTGATTTTTGAGTATTCAATAAAACAAATATACAAATTTTCTTTAAATGTTATTAATCCTCTAATTAAATATTTTCTTACATTTTCGTTCTCTTGCAAACTGAACATTTTCCAAAAAATATAAAGATCCTGAATGTTTATACAAACGAATATGCTATAAAAAATCAATGAATATGCTATAAAAACATACATTTACTTTATAAAAAACTAAACATACGCTACGAAAAAAAATTATGAATTATGCTTAAATTCTATTAACAATTTTCATATTCACTCATGTTCATATATTTTTATACATTTAATTTTACTTGTAGCTTTATCTTTTATAAAATGATCACATTTTATATATATATATAT
>JAOUZG010016587.1:533102-544261 GCA_026289955.1 Argiope argentata | reverse complement strand
ATATAAACAGCAAGCATTAACATTTTTTTTTATTTTTTAATCTTGTATTTCTTTAACACTTTCTCAATATAAAATATATTTTCATAATTAATATTTTCTCATATTTATCATCTATCTTTTAATGATATAATATCATATAATATGAAGATTTCATAAATTAGCCATTATTGTTAATGTGGTTAATTTATGTCGTTTTACAAGTTTTAATAATTATTAAAGCTATTATTTAAATTTTTTAATCTATTTTTTTTCTAACAAATGTTTTTCTAGTCCTGCATTTAAAAAATTATCATCTGAGTTTTTTATGGAATAAGCAACGCCATCACGTTGTAAATGTATGTACAATGACTGTGGAACTTATGCTTGAATTAAAACAATTTTTCAGCGGATTTAGAACCTACTAGATAAAAATATGATCAAAACTTTCTTTATTTTGCTTTAATATTCAAATTTTGAACCAAAACAGTAATTAGCAGGGCTAAAACGTAGACACACTGGGAGATTTACTCGAGTTTTCATACAAATATATGAAAGTCTAAAAATAAAGACTTTAATTACTTCATGTATTTAAGCTGTCTACACAATAATATTTTATAATAAATGTGTCTTCTGAAAGCACTTAAGCTAAAAATATGAAATATTTCCAAGATATAAACGATGGAAGGAAAATTCGTTTTAGAAAATTTGTAAATAATCAATAGTTAAAAAGAATATATTTATTGAGTCTGACAAAAACAAGAAAGATGTAAAACGCAACTAGGAACAACGTCTTGCAAATAAATGTGATAATATGAAGAAAAGAAATATGGAGAGCAACTGTCAAATATCTGCTCTTGAGATTCAGAGATTATTGAGACTATTAGTACTAAAGAATACTAACAGACTCGATAAATATATTTTTGGAAAAACAAGTAATAAATAAAACCCAACTATTAACAACGTGTTGCAAATAAATGCGATAGTATGAAGAAGAGAAATATGGAGAGCACCCACCAAATATCTGCTCGTGAGATTCAGAGATCATCGGCACTATTAGTACTAAAGAATACTTACAGAGTTGATAAATATATTTTTGGCAAAAACAAGTAAGAAGTAAACCTCAACAAGAAACAACGTGTAGCAAATAAATGCGATATTCAGAGAATCGAAATATGGAGAGCAACTATCAAATATCTGCTCGTGAGATTCAGAGATCATTGAGACTATTAGTACTAAAGAGTACAAGACGTAGACGACTCTTTACAATTAAGCATACTTACATCCTAAAAAAGAAAGTATGGTTAATAGTAAAATGAAAAAACAACAAGACCTAAACCATGCCATATATCGGAAAGAATTCTGTGTGATCAAAATCGCATATCATACGAGCCGAAGTGGTATACAGAGATATTTATCATTAAAAAGAGAGAGGGAGGAATTTGGATAAGCTAAAAGTCTGTACATTATATAAGCGAAAAGAACGTCGATGCTTTTTTGATCTGTGTAATGGTGGTTTATCATTAATCTGGAACAAATTTTGTTAAAAATTTCAAAATTGCTTCTGCTTTTTACCAGTAATCTCATATTCTGTGTTAACTGAAACCTTGAAAAGTAACTACTACCATTCACGGAACTTCTGTATTTCCATAAGTGGTAATTTCAGTGAGATGATACTTTGACATACATCCCTAAAATGTGGTTTAATTCGAAAAATATGAAAGTTCTCAATTAAGATGCATACAATACTGAAATAAAATGAACCGAAATTTTTTTTTATCATAATGAGTCATAAGATATCAGGTAATAGTATACAATGGTATACTTATAATTATGATTTAGAAGCTTATTGAGAATGATATATAAATTCGAGCCCAAACTATGCAATATTTAATTTCTTCAATGGAAACTCGTATTTACGAATTAATTAACAAGAATAGAAACACAAAAATAGTTTTAACTTATGTTATTTTGTATTAATTAATTTTTTTCTCAACTTTTAAGGCAGCTTTTTCTATGTCAGCAAATAATAGCCTTCAATGTATAGAATTGATTCTTTGTGAGGAATATTGTATATATATAACATGTTACATAGGAGTAGTGCTAGAAAAGTTGATTAAATATTTTTCAAAATCCAAATTGCATTTCTTCATTGTCTAAATTTTTTTTCGTTGCACTGTATTGGAATGATTGATATTCTTACCCTTACTCACATTCTGCAATCTTGGAGACATGCAAACTTATATCTTCTGCATGATTTGTCTATAATTCATGGCTGTGTCTCTATTTGAAGGAATTATCCCGTAATTCCTGGAAACACAACGACTGCATTTGAAGCATGAAATTTGACAACAGATAATAACAATACTGACTTAATACATCTAAAACCCCGAATATTTTTTAATAAAATATTTGTTTTAAGTTTTGATTTAAGAGATTTTTAGCACACTATTAATTTAAACTGAATTCCTGGTATTTTTCCAACAAAAGGGTTATACAATGAAACGCGCTTAACTGTAACCAAATTACAACGCTACTTCTTTATAGAGAAAAAAGTCATTGGTTCTGCAAAGGGCAAGATATATTTTATGCTTCATCTCCTATTTCTTCTAACAGCAATATACCAATCAAATTCAATTGGAAGAAGTAAGTGGTTCAATATACTTATAGTATGACAATAAATAAAAAAAATAGTATTGAAGATAAACTTTTCCAAAAATTGTTTGATGCCAAACAGTTCTAGTCATGAATAATTATATGTGGGCTTCTCACGAGTTCATTCTCTTGACTCGATTATTTTATCTCTCCAAGTAAAGAAGAACTAAATAGCCCAATGTACATATCAAGAAATTTTAAATGATGATTTTTAGGCATCTTACAATTGAGTATTTTAACTTTCAAATTTCTTTCTAACATTTACATTTTGTTGTAAAGACAAGAGAATTTAAAAATTGTTCATTTAGTTTTAATAAGTGATAAAAAATTAATAATTGCAATTAATACAATTTCATTGCTTTGTATTTTCTTTTAGAGATTAATGTGTGTTGAATTTTTTTTATTGCAAGTAGAAGCACATAACTGTAAAGCGAATGAGCGAAACGAGCTGAGATCAAGTAGTGATTCTTGGTGTTTTGTGAGCGTAGCAAACAGAGGCTGTAAAATCTTAGTTATTTTTATTTAATTTAAATTCTAGTGGTATAATTTACAACAAACTTGTTTACTTCATTGTCTCTTTCTCTTTTATAGAGTTTTCGTGTGAGGCTATTTATTTAGAAAAGTATCTATTATTGTCCACTATAGCCAAGCGATATAATTATCACAAGAGGAAAATAATCATTCAGAATCATTATTATATTTGAACTTCGTTTTTAAAGTGTTATCTTATGTTATTCTGGTTTTTATTTCGCTAACATTCATCATGCACGTGCAGTACCGAACGGGGATCTGCCCATATTCTATAACAGAAATGTGAGTTGGATTCTTGAGTCTTTTTTACTGCTCAGAATTATCAGCCAGTCAATTGCAGTCAATTATTCAAAATTATCAACCAGTCATTTGCATACTCCATAAATGGTAAGTAATTTCTTATTGGTCATTCATTATTAAAACTTCAAGTTCTTTTCAAGCTTACCCTTATCGTTGATTTTCTATCAATCCGATTTTGTTTGAAATGTGAATATTCAGCATTTGGAGCATTGCTGGAGATTCCATAACCATTTTATTACCAAAAATTGACTGATTCGATATAAAGAATAGCAGTAACAACACAAAGGAAAACGATTTTTTTTATAATCACCAATGCATATTTTCGAAACTGTAAAGCAGTTTCCAAAGTGATTATATTTTCAAAATAAATGGAATTTTTTGCAGTAATTTATATTGCTTACTGCTTAACTCTTGGAATGATAAATGTTTCCTTAAGTATTACAGTATGCTGCACTTCATTAACGTCATAGTTTCTGCATAAGAAAAGTATAACCATTAAAATTAATAAAAATTCAAATATGTTATTACTTTTTTTAAAAAAACTTTCTATAGATATGATGCCAGTTAGAGTATTATTTTATGGATAAAAATTTATTTAGCTTCAAAATGTTTTTTTTAAAAAACGGTTCTTGATAGCTTAAATTTTATTTTTATCTAAAAATGTTTCAATATTTCGATTAAAATATTTCTCTTTAACCATCATAATTTATCATATACACTTCAACTTGGCTTTGAAATGTCAACCATAATTGGATTACATTCACATTTATAAAATATATTATTGCAACTATATCTTTTCCTATTTCCTAGTCGGATGAACGAATCTGGAAGCTTACCAAGGCTTCAAATTTTGAACTTCAAATAGTTTAATTATAAGCAGAGTATGAAATCTATATCCATTATTATTATGTTTACGAACTGAATACAGCCACAGTATCAATGCTTTATTCTATGTATAAACCGAGATAATTTTAATTCATATTTCTTTTAAGACAGTAATAGATATCCAACAAAAAGAATTTATAATTATTCATGAGAAGGAAAAAAGCTTTAGTTTATCAAAGCACCAGCTGGTCCTTTTCATAGAATTCACTTCTACTGATCAAACAAGCGCTCGGCTTCGTCTTTCTCATAATAATTCATAATTCTAAATTTTGATAGCCCACTCCTTAGCGTCACACATCCGTTGGGTGTTGCTACCAAAGCAAAGAAATAAGGGTAGAACTTGTAATGGAAATTTGTTTGACGCCTCAATGTAGCCCCTTCTTGTCAACGAGAGATGGGTGCAGGTATTTGCACTCGGCAAATCCCTATACTGCTTATCCACATGAATTCAATCCAAGTTCATGGCCCTCCCAACAGTCCCCTAAAATGTACCTCAAGGGCAGAAAAAGGGTTGATAACCGCAGTGGGATCAGACCCCCTTCGTGGTTTCGGGGGTCGATGGCAGTGGGAAAAGATTCTCAGGTGATCCTGTGAAGAAATCTCCAGCCCAAACAGAATAGGGAAAAAGGATGAAGAAGAAAAATAGGAAAATAGATGGGGAAGAAAGGTAGAACCCTTTCAAAGTCCAGAGCAACGTCCTAACGTAAGAATACGTAATCTATTCAAAAGGGGTTGGAAAAGACTCAAACCGGATGTAAAGGTAGGGTTAGTTTGAGGGGATGTTTTTTTCTGAAACATAGACATTTGTTATAGTACATTATTCCCTTCATATTTATGCACAGGCATCGGTGAATGAACCGAAAAGGGTTTAGAGAAAGGTTCGATCAACCCTTTTTTATGACTTTTCAGAGAGGAAATGTTAAAAAAACAAGTTGAAGAAAGGAAAGTTTAGGGGTTGGGGCTAACAGGTACCTGTTGCATTCGTCGTTTTGCTGGAAAACGAATGAAGAGAATTTTTTCAGGTTCAAATAGTGAACCTGAAAAAGAGCAGAATAATACAAGAATGTTCTCAGAGTTATAAATTTCTTTGCTTGGTGTCGGTTATTTCACAATTATTTTGATCAAAAAGCTAATATTTATAAAAAAAATTATCATAACTTAAATGACAAAAAAATGATAAATCGGATTTTAAACACTTGGAAAAGTAGATAAGATGCATTGATAACTCCAATCATTGTTATTTTTACCCACACCATATTATTCTTTCCTGAAGATACAATTTACTTTTAAGCGTGTTAGTTATTATGGAATGAGTTAGAAAAATGCATGCGAACTGCAATTTAGCTTTTGAGATTAGAAAAAATATATTGAATCTGATTCTTTAATTAATCCTTTATTGATTGTTTTTAAAATTTAGCTCTTTAAATCATTTTGAAAGACTTAATAAATGCTATAAATATATTCAGAGATAAATAAAATAAATTCTTACCTTGAAAGTTTGATGCTTTTAGTGAATTAAAAAGGTGTAAAATTATTTTCGATTTGTTATTATAATAATAAAATGTGATATGAAGTTTGTTAATTTCATCAAAACATTTCACGGAATTCATGTTTTATTTATATAATAGTATATAGCCGGTATATAAATTTACTATAAGATATATTGTAGTTTACAGCAAATAAGTTAATTGTTACTTAGTGAATGATATAATCAGGCATTTATTTCAATTTCATTTTATGTAGATATACAGTGAGAATTTCTTGAATAACTTGAAAATAAACGTAATCTTATAAAAAACAATCTTAAAGACGCTTACTCATAATAAAAACAAGGGATATTTAACAACAAACATTGAATAACAATCTTTCATTTCAACATTTATGTATTTCGAGAGCTTTTTCCCATTATTTATTCGCTGTCATTTCTAATGAAAGAAAGAAAGAATTGAAAAACATGATGGCAAGCTATCGACATGTATACATTCAACTACAGATAAACGAGTTGACTTAAGCGAATTGTGAGAAGTAAATAGAAAAAGAAAAACAATTTGAATCCTTCACTTTTAAGTGTTGGAAGTAGCACTTTTTATAAGTTTTTCTGCTAACTTCCCAATTCTTATGCATGTTAATGATTTTTCAATCAAGAAAACTGACAGCAACACAGACTCTGCCCAACTGATGCCACACATCTCGTTGCATGTCCCAGTGAGTAGACTCCGAGATTTGTTCGAAGTTTCTAATCAATGTATGAGGGACACTGGCATTTTAATTTCATAGATTTTGAAAAGAAGAAGTTTCTCTTTGAAATCTGCCAATATTTTTTCACTTCATTTTCTTTCTTTCTTTTTTTTTTAGTTCTGAGTTACAAGTGTTGCTTTATTTTCATATACTCAACGGATACCAGAAAATTTACTTCAAAGATTATTGTCTTCTGAAAAAAAAACTTAGAAAAAAGGATTTTCTGAGTGAACAGTAGTATTATAAACTTTAGGGATATTCTTTCACCTTATGAAGCTCGTTTCCGTTCTGTTTTTTTTTCGTGGATTCAAACCTGTGTTTCCTTAAAACATAAATTTAGATTATTAATGGAAATACTGTCTTCGCCGCCCCTTCTTTCTTAAAATAAAAAAAATAGTTTTTATTTTTTCAAGAAATTTTTTTAAAAATATTTATTTTTCTGTAATAAATCGGAAATTTCGAAAGGAGATTTAATTTTGTATAGAAAGAACAGAAATAGGCTTTTAAACAGTCATCAAGAAATGAAAGAAGGAATGCGAAGCGATCTTCGATACAAATGATGAAAATCTTATTATGTTTTCTTTTTTTAATAAAAATAAAGATGGATGAATGAATGTTGAAACTAATTTATTTCTGATCAACCGAAAAATCTCTGATTTTAGGTTAATATTGTCTTCATATAGAAGGGTCTTAACTTACACTACTTCTTCAAGCTTCTCAGTTCCAACCAATTATGCCTTTCTTCGAATAGATTTTGATTAACTATCCTTTAACTATCTAAAAAAATTATAATTACTATATCCCAAATGTTTTCTAAATTTCCGTATGCAGCAAATCATCAATAACTTTATCATGCTTTCAGCCGAAAGAGGTTCTAATTATTTAAGTTCAATGCTGTTCTTCTTGTTTACAACATTTTTGGGGGTCAAGCTATTTTTTGTTTATACATATCCATTGTTCATCCTTTCTTCGTCCTTTGCTTTCTCCACTATGGTACAAAAATACTAATATATACAAAATACTATGGTACAAAAAATATGTTTATCTCCCTTTTGAACCGAAATTTCATGTCACTTTAATGTGCTTTCCTTTTTCTTGTTCCGTTTGTAGTTTCTGGTAATTAAAAATTATTATAGCTGCTATAATTTAAACAACAAGCTTAATCTGAGCAACTTTTATAATTATACAATTTAAAAAATCTATCTTTAGTTTATTCTGTTTGTAAATTTCATTCTAACAAGTTTCATCCCTCAAGGGGAAGTCACATATAAAATACTGTAAAAACTACAAGTCTTTGGATAAAATTTTAATTGAATACATCTAATGTAAACATTTTTTTCAGTGACTAGAGTTTTTATAATGCTTTCACTGAAGAACTATTCCAAGTATCCTTTTACATCGTTGTAACATAAGCTATATATTTTACAGACTAAATATTCAATAGAATTAAGATTACATAAAAGTAGAATCAACGCGACGGTCCAAATCCAACAAATATCCTCTAATAGATACCGTCGAATATAGAAATTTTAAATAAATGCAGATTTCGTATATTTTAACGAAGTATAAATAAGATTATTATAAAAAGAGAGTGGAAATTTTATCTTTCTTTATAATATTAATTATTTAATATATAAATTCTCATAATCTCCCAAATGCAAGGCATTACTGTTGTGCTAATAATCTACAGTTTTAAAGCAAAATTAAAGTTTAAATTTAAAATGTAGTTGAAATTTTAAATTTTCAATATTTTATAAATGCATGAAATTTAAAAAATATTTTAATATGTATTAAATACTCAAAAAATTCTTCTTTTTTGCTATTTTTTACTTTAAAATTCTTTATAATGACAATTTAATGGATTCTGAAATTTTAATTCGAGAACTAAGTAAGTAATCTCCTTATTTAATTTTTCAATTGGTGAGTTGATTTTTACTCTCTTTCAAAGCTTTTGATTTTGACTTTCTCTCAAAACTCTTTATTTGCATATTCAGGGGACAATATCAGAAAACTATATCAGAGAAATAGCATTTTTTGCCATGGTATCGATAAATAAAATGAATAGATATTGTTTCCCACCAAGTTTTATAATGGACCAAAATGAATGGAAATGGAAAAATTGAATGAATTAGCATGACAGAGTGCTTCACTAAAAGAGGATAAATGCAATGCAATAACAAAAAAGAAAATTTCCACATGTCATAGAATTGGAGATGCGTTTGACGTATGTTTCCAGTGTATAAAGCTGCAAAATTTTACACTTGTTAAAGGCATTCTTAAAGAAAGGGTATAAAATACTGGATATATATGATGTAAACTACAGAAATTAAGAATAAATTATACTAAACATTAAAAGTGTAATTTTGAAGAAAAGTTATGTTTATAAAGGAAGAAATATTTTTTAAATAGGGGCTTGTAAAATATCTATATAAAAACATTATTAGTTAGGACAAATAAAATCTAAAAAAAAGCATTTTCGAAGTTCATATCAAACCTTTATGTCTTGTGTGTCCTTTTTTTATATAAATTGGTAAGCATCGCTATAATAAGCAATCCTTTATTTATATTTTAAAGTCATTAATTAAAAATTGTTATATAAAGCATGAGTCTTATTGATAAAAAGTTAAGAGCCCGATTTGGTTTTTGGTTGAATTTATATCTTTGCGTCTTTCGTTAATTTTTATCAGTTGATTTAAAATGTTGTTTTTATAAATTTTAGGAGCTATTAAGATTCTAGATAATCTATCTATTAACAGCAAATTGAAATCCTCTCCTTTTAACATTAATATTAATTTTTAAATTAAATTGTCTTTTGATAAATATACATACAAAATTATAGGGCCTATCGATACTGGTTTTGTGTAAGTTACTGAGTTTATAAATAGTAAAGCTAAAAAAAATTGAAATCTTTTGAGATTGAATGAACAGGATCATCAATATATTTTTAAATATAGTTATAATGTAGAAGTAATGTTTTTCGAAAGAAATCTAAGAAATAGGTTGGTCAATAGAGATTAAAAACTATTTCCTTGTGGGGTACATTTTTGTTGTTGTTGCAAAATATTTTCAGCTTTTAAAATAAAATTATTATAAATGTGTTAGGTGGAAAGATCTCTCTAGTAATTTTGTAAAATAAGAATAAATTTGTAAGGTCATAAATTATTAAAACTTCTTGCAATTTTCTTAGCGAAATACTTGTGAAGCAAATTATTTATGATATATTAATTTTGCTGATTTCGATTAATTCAACAAATTGGTTGTTATTTTTTGCTATCTATATGTATCATATTCTTACTCCGTAAGGTCGAGAATGGTTTTTAGAAGTATTGAGGTAAATCTCTATTTATATAAATTATAAGAACCTCAAATAGCATATCTAAATTTTAGAGACGATTTAGAAAACTTAGAATAGGCAATATATGATAGGTTACTTTTTACGTTATGACGCTAAGATTTTTTGTTTCAAGTTGATATTTTTTTCTACTTAATATTAGATTTGTTGTTAATGCTTTCTAGCTGGCTTTCTATAAACAGGTGAATATGATTTCTTAAAAAGTGAAAAGTTATATAGATAAAATTTGGACCACAGATTTAGTGTCTGAATAGTATCCGTATCAAACTTTGAACTAAATCTGACTGGAGATGAACTGCCTGTCAGGTACTTTTCATTAATGATAATGCAGTAATTTAAAAAAGTAGCAACTTAGTAAATGTATTTGGCACATGGCTTTAGCACTGAAAGTCCTTTTTGAATTTTGAATCATGTCCCTAATAAGGTAGGCCGTATTAGGCTGTGATTCTGGCTCATGGAGTAATTTGAATAAAATTCAAATGGACGCGACACCAACCAATAAGATAGGCCGTCAATATGCCTATATATTCTTTTGCATCCATTCTTGGATTACCTTCATTGTACTACGAAGAGCAAAATGTTTCAATACTCGTGATGCTCACGATTTTGACGCAGTTTTATTCGAGTAGTCTACATTTTTATTAAAGAGTACGTTCTCAAAGTTACATAGAGATTGCTCCCTCTTTTTATGGTGTCAGAACATGATTTTGTTATTGAGATGAGATTTTTGGTGACAAAATTTTAATTCGTTGGCAAAAAATAAACATTTTATTATCTGCATAAGCACCTCAAAAATTCAGCTATTAATAACGTGTTGCTATTGCAATTACAAAAACTCTGATTTAAAAAATAAGTTAATTACTACATCAAATAAAAACTAGAAAAATGAAATTTTGAGCACATGATTATATGAAATGAAATAAATAGGAAATGTGCTATTTTTTAAATAAATACGAGACAAAGTTTTTTTGATCGTTTGCAAAATTAAAGTTACTAATTTAATGAAATAATGAAAATGAAAAAATATATACTGTAACTTGCACGAGCATGTGGTGCTTGGCCGTTCAAGAAATTATATTCTGTCATGATACATCGAAATATGTATAGAAGATTTCATTTTAATCTCTTTTTACTTTAGTTTATTTTATATTGCATTATGTGCATACACACACACTCGTGTGTGTGTGTGTGTGTGTGTGTGTGTGTGTGTGTGTGTGTGTGT
>JAOUZG010016587.1:514988-525733 GCA_026289955.1 Argiope argentata | reverse complement strand
TGTTATCAATAAGCTTTTTTTAATGTTTATTCATACTCTTTTTCAGAATCATTATGAATTTTTTGAAAAAAATTAAGTTGAAGGCAAATTTTTCGAATTGGCTATAAATATTATCCATATGGAAATGTTTTAATTTGTTATTGCATTCTGAAATGTATTGTAAAATAACATGTATTGTAAAATAACTGAGAAGAATTTTGTATTATAGATTTTATATATAAACATTTGAGAGAAAATTTTACTAACATAATTTTATGTTGCTGTTGTTATTTTCAGATAATATCGTGTTGAAGAAATATTTTTTACAGAAACCATTCTACTGTTGTATTCGTTTCATTCTGCTCTGCAAAATTTTTATTTCGTAAGCATTGATTCATAATTATTCTAAATTACCATAATATCATCTTTTAATTAAAATTTTTGATATGAAAATTCATAAAGCTGTAAATATTATCATTTTTCTAGAAAATTATAGCTTCACATAAACTCCATTCTAAAACTGTGCTTTAGAGTTATACTGTTTTTTTTTTTGGTTTAAGTTTGTGCCTTTTCTTAAATTTAAATTCAACTTATATATAACTGAAATAAATACGAATTTTATGGAAAAATTTACTATCAATGTAATTGGATTAATAATTTTATAATTAATTTTATAAAGAGTTGGTAATGAATTTAATTATTTACTCTGTTTACGTAAAGTTATTTTATTCTTAAAATTTGCTCTTGATAATAATGTACCCACTAATTTTTATATAAAATTATTTCAAATTATCATATATTTATATATTAAAAAAAGTAATGCTTAGTTAGAAAATTTTTCTTAATCATCAATTCATGAATATTGAACTTCCAGTGCAACTAATTTTTTTTTAATATTCAGTTTCTTTTTTTTTCATTTATGATATTGCTCTTCTCTTATAAATATTCAATGCCTCTCTTATCAAAATATCTCCATTATTTTTAAATTTAATACATAAAAAATTAACAATGCAATATATTTTAAAATTTTACAATGGTGGTTCACAGAATTATATTCAATATTTGTGTTGTTGATCATTAAATATTTAGAAGAATATACTGATATATCTTTACGAATATATCTTTTTCATTTCCAATTAAAAGAGAAAGCATTTTATTCATACAAAGGAAGTTATTAATTTTCCTATCTTTTTCTGTAATTGTTTTCTTTTTAACCTGTCGTATAAGCTCCAATAATATTCTTCCCATTCAGTCCATAGAAGATATATTCATGTTTTTTGGTTTTAAAAACTATCAAAGCTTCCGTGCCTTTCCAATTTTTCCCCAAGATTAGTAAATTTAAAATAATTAAGAACGCTATATTAATGTGAGGAATTCCACCAAATATTTTCAAATAAACATGTTTAATTTAATTTCTTTTATTATTATTGTTGTTATTATTAAATAATGCTTCATTTAATTTTTTAGAACCAGTTTTTGTGCAAATATTTTTAATGCAAGAAGAAATAAAGAAATCTTGGTTTATTCAAATTGCATTTTTCCAAAGCAAAAGTAGTTCAAGAGAAACAAAAGTAACATGAACTAAATATCAAAATAACCTTAAAGAGCTAAAAATCTAAAGTTATTTCAACTAAAGAGCTGAAACCACTATGACAAACAAAGAAACATTATAAACACTAAGACTTTATTCTAAGCCATTTCTAGGTGCCTTATTAGAAAATATATATTTATTTACATGGAATAAATAGCGTACTAACCATGTAGTGTATTCTCATGCATTTTCTGAATAACTCTCACTAACTTTAGATTTTTAGTTTCATAAAGTCGCTAATTGTCAAAAAACAAATTAGTATAAATAGAAAAAGGGAACTACTTAAAATTTCATATAAAGGAAATATAGATTGGAAATTTGGGTCATATATTCATAGTAATTTATTTAAAAAGAAGTTCAGATATTTCTCTAGAAGTTGAAATATTTCATCATTAAATAAAATAAATAAGTTGAAGTCTTCATTGGAGTATTTCATTGAAATATGTTTTGAGATACATATTTCTTCCCTTTCATGATTTTTTTATTATATTGAAAATATATTTATTATTTACAAGAAAATACGATCATAATGTAATCAGCTCAAAAGGTTTGTAAAGCTATTAATAAATTATTATCCTGTAATAAAATTGATTTTCTAAATTTTTGCCTGTTAAAACTGCTTCCATTGGTATATGAAAAATATCATTTCTTTCTAGTTAATAGAGTTAATCCTTCAATAATGGGTCTTCGTTACAGACACTTTTAGAAAGTGATATCTAGAGTGAGTAAAACGAGTGTCATAAGGTTGAAAGATAACTGCATCTTAATTAAACAGATTTAGGTGATGAATACCAATAATCGCTGAGAAAAGATAGTGATGAGATTTTTGAGAATTTTTCCGAAACCGCTGTCTTTGATATTATCCTCTGACTGTGTAATTCTTTAAAATCATTATTTAGATGCGACATTTGCAAATAAATAAAAGTATTCTGCAAACAAAGCGTATTATTATACAGGTTACCTGGTAATAATATGGCATAATAAAAATTCTTAATTGTGAAAAATAAATACCTTTATCCAAGAAAAATGGGAGATGCAACAAAAAAATAGATTGACTGCCATCCTTCATAAATCAAAAGACAAACAGTTGGAAAATACAAAAATAGAAAAATACGATAATACAAAAATGGAAAAATACAAAAATAGAAAAATACAAAAATACGAAAATAAAAAAAATGGAAAATACGAAAATACAAAAATAGAAAAATACGAAAATAAAAAAAATGGAAAATACGAAAATACAAAAATAGAAAAATACGAAAATACAAAAATAGAAAAATACGAAAATACAAAAATGGAAAAATACGGAATTACAAAAATAAAAATATACAAAAATTAAAAAATATGAAAATACAAAAATACAAAAATTAAAAAATACGAAAATACAAAAATGGAAAAATAACAACTGTTTCAGATTTCACTGAATATTTTTAAGGCCAAACGTAATTACACTCAGCATACACCAAATTACATCACGTTCGAATATACTCGAACTGTTCTAGAGCTGTAAATAGCTTGCAATTATACAAATAAATAAAAGAAAAAGTATGACTTGAATCGAAAACAATTTTGAGTGACTCTTTTGCCACCCCTTATACAGATATTATTTCTTCGAGTTATAAATGGCTTTAAAATATTTTACTTTAAATCTTGTTAAAATAGTCATAGCTCGGCAAATAAAAGCTTTGTTGAAAAAAGAAAGAAACAAAGTGTTATTAAGATTTTTCATTTGATAAGGCATGTATTCTCAGATGGAAATTTAAAAATTCTATAACAGGATTCAATTCACAGAGCTTAATGAGATCTTATGTAAATGTGCTTTAGATATGTACACTTGATATGACAGCAGGAATCCTGAGAAATTAGAAGTGGAGCATTTAACAAGCAGAAAGACGAAAAGAAAACCGAAGAAATTTCTCTCGTGAAGACAATTAAGAAAACAAAGAGCTCGTACTATTTAAGTGTTGCGATAAGAATGTTGTTGAATGAATACAAATGACCAATTTGAATTTTGTATATAATGATACATAATATATGAATTTTTTTATAACAAATGTGTCGAATAAATACATGATTAATACACTAAATCTTTTTTATTATAAATTTCTAACTATACATAAATGAGCACGTAATAAAATATACAGAATTGTCTCAGCAATAATTATAAGCAACCCTTAACTTTTTATGATTTATAAGATTTATCAATTCAATTTTACATATAAGAGGGGGACACATCAAAGATTATATAATCTTACTATAGTGGTGTAAATTGAGAATTGTCATTTTTTTATTCTTATCATTTTAAATATCATTTAAAATCTTTATCTCTAAATTGGCAAAAAATTGGCTCAATTTATTTTTGATTTAAATAAGATTTTCTTAATGTGTTTGACCATGAATAAGTTAACTGCAACATGACTCACTAGGTGGTTCATACCTACTATCTAATTGTACCGAATCATCTATCTAATTAGATGATCTCTTCTCTAATTAAAATGTATAAAATAAGGGGTCATCTAATTATTATATACTATAGGTAAGAAATAGCAAAGAAGGGTAATCTAAATAGATAAATGGCTCAAATATTACGACGTGAGTCATGGGAGCAAAAGTGTTAAGCTATAGGGCTTAGTAAAGATAATGTTTAAAATGATCTTTGAAAGCATTTTGACAGTTTGCAGTAGATAAAATTTATGCTTCAAAAACAAGAATTTCTCCAATAGAAAAAAAAGTACATTTTCCTTTTGTTCTCTACGCTGTTTCTTTCCTTTTCCCAATTTTTCCCTTTACAGTATTTTAAAAATAATGGTGAGACTTCAAAAATTCCGATAAAATTGCCATCAGAAAATTATTCACTCTCAACCTTGATTTTGGTCCACCTTGTCTTTTTACCCACTCAATTTGGGAAACAAGACCAACTATACGGTAGTTTAATATCGAAAATATTAATAGCAATAATTGCAAAGGAATTATTTCAAATTTAGCCTAAGAAAGGTATATTAATGATGGAATAAGAGACTGAATCGTTGATTTTGATAAAATCCACGGCACCAAATTGAATTCTGTAGTATCGTAAAGATACAGAACAACGTTGTACGATATTAAAATTCGCAATATGGTACAATTGCAGCAATATCTTATAATTTCGAATAATACTATGTTATTATATGAAAATGTTGTTCTACTTGAGTTTGAAACTCTGGAGTGAATTTTGGAGTGATTTTTTCAAAACTACATATATATATTGATCGTAAAATTTAGTACAAAAGATATTTTAAACAGTTAGATAGAAACCGAAAATAAACTTTAGAAAAATACTACTTAGGCCTTCATCTGATTTATGTACGGTCAAATCATGAATTCTTTGACAACATTTTGATGAAATCTGTTCTAATAACAAAATATTTTACATTAACAGTATGAGTGATTGTGCACGTTAGATCTATTCATTCTTCTCTAATACCGAAGTACCGAATAGTAGTTTATTCCCTTATTTCTTTTTAAAAAAGGTATCCATGTGCTGTTTATAAATATTTATGACTATTTCCAAACACACAGGCACTTCACAGGACTATAGAAACAACTATTGCAAAATGGGGATTTGACAGGTCGAGCTACCTTTAGTATTGTTTTTTCTTAAGCATTTATAATCTTGTGTGTTTTCTGTCTTTTTAGAATTTCATCTTTAAAATGTCTCTGCTCACTTCTCTTTTTTCATTTTCTGTTAATTTGAAAGCTTTATTTGAATAATAGTTTTCATTTGTGATTGGAACTTTGCATAAAATCTTGATTTGCAAAAGCATCTGAAGGGCATCCTTATATCATTAGTATTAGAATAAAAAGGAAATATCATTTAGAAATCTATGCAGGTTTGAAATATTTTTGCAAGTTTTTAAATAAAAAAAAATTAACTACATTTATTATTGTGTATCAAGATTGAGTAATTCGTCTATCTATTTTATTTTCATACTTATATGATCACAAGTATCCCAAAAATAATATTTGAGATTAAAAAGTAGCAGTTTCTTCTTTAGCTGGAGTATTAATAAAGAAACTCTAAATTAGATAGTTTGCTTAAAACATCTGACAAATATGGTATATGTGATAAAGTAAACATAATATAATATAACAAGGAAAGACATAACTTTTTTGTATAACTGTTAGCATTCTTCATGTATTTAAACTGCAAGTAGCACTCAGAACCTTTAGTATATTACAAACGCGTCATATGAAATTCTTTAAATACAAAATAATTGAGCATTTTATTCTTCAAATTACTTCTTGTAATCTTATAAATTTCAGTTACTTGTTTCAAATGAGTTACTGTCGTGTAACTCATTTGAGTGATTTGAAATATTTTGGTTAGTTCCTGACTAATATTCTTTCTTGTGGACGTTTTAATGTCTTCAGTCCTTCAGATGTCGTTTGCCAATTTTGTAGCACACTTGCTGGTACCAGGCGGGTTGCCGCCGCAGAAGAAATAATTTTAGAATTATCATTGAAATTTAATGTAACTATTTTGTTTAATGAGGAATGATAGGAAGAATGATATTATTTTCTTGTTGACAATGAATACATTCATTGACATCGAATAATATATAAAAAGGAGATGTATAAATAATACTTATTATAATTTTTTGACTTTAATATTCAAATGCACTTAATGTTAGACAATATTTTTTAATATTATTTTGTTTTGTCCTGTTTTACATCTTTAGCAAAAACAAATAAATTTCTTGTCCATCCGACTTTTAAGAATCCATCATATAACTGCCCACGTGGAAAACAGGGATTTTCTAGGTTCAAAGCAATAAGTTGGCAAAGTTTTATCACTATCAGATGAACGGTACAGCAGCTCATAAAATACGAACAAGCAAAAATTATTTTTTATATATTATATTATTTTTAAATTTATACTTAATAATTTTAGAACATTATAAATCATGAAGTTGTGAATCTGACTAACAAAGAAAATATCTTAACTAAAAAGGATTCCATTTTTTTCTACGCTTAAAATTTTTTTCGACAAAATTACTTTAGTTTCATGAATAATAAAGAAAATTCTGAATAAATTTTAAAAGAAATTTACGAATATTCACTTTCGTAGTTTTTATTTGGATACTGTAACATGAAACTTCTGATCATGAACATAAACTTTTATAAACAATTAAAGGCAATTCTAAAGGCAAATTTCTTCATTTCTGATAAAGCCATTCATTTCCTAAGAAGAAAAGGAATTGTGTGTAAAAGACATTTCTTTGCACTAGATT
The DNA here is from genome assembly GCA_026289955.1 of Argiope argentata. Taxonomy (NCBI): domain Eukaryota; kingdom Metazoa; phylum Arthropoda; class Arachnida; order Araneae; family Araneidae; genus Argiope; species Argiope argentata. The sequence continues at coordinate 518,893 of JAOUZG010016587.1, read as the reverse complement.
TATGCTTCTGTTTAGATTCCATGATTGAAATCTTTCATCAGATTTTTCGAACATTGATTTCAAATGGTAAAAACTATTATTGCCGCTCTTAATAATTCTTAAATATCAAGCTAAAGAGAATGCGAGTGTAAAATGCTTATAGGCATTTGTCCTTAATATTATTTTGAATCAATTTTTGAAAACATTTAAGATTTTTAAAATAATAAGAAAAATTTAGATCCTTTTTTCAAAATTTCTGTACCATTTCAGACTATAGTTAGGAATGAAATGAACGTAATTCAATAAAAATCGGAAGAAGCTTGGAATATTTAGGTTTAGACAGTCATCAAAATGTTTTCAAAAATAATTTGAAACCATGGAGCTTTTCGAAAATATAGTGTAATACTTTATAACAGATCTTGGAAAAATAAAGCAACAAACTTCGTTTAAATTTGTCTACTTATAATCTCAATATATATATTCTAAATAAAAGTATGTAAATGGGAAAGAAAACTTTTTTAATTTATCAGATCTTCTTAGATTTTTTTATGTTAAGTGAAACAACCAGTTTTTTTTTCGTGAAAATTGCTGAAAATACAGAATAAGTTTTTAAAAAAATTTCATCCATTTACAACCATAAAAACTAAATTTGATTGAAAGCCAATTGGAAAAATTAGATATTTTAAAACAAGTTTTATGAAACAAAATTGGAACCAAAAATTGAGATTTTATTACATGATTAAAGAAAGTGCTGTAAAATTTTTGAAACCGAATTTTTTAGATAATCAGGGTATAGTAATTACAAATATGTATTTTAATGCATTTAATATTTGTCATTATATTATCATTTAATTAAGCATAATTATTAAAGAAACTACATAATTATATAATTAAGTGGAAGTCGTTTAAGTTTACTTTAAATCTAACAAACTTAAATAAATTTATCTTTCCCTAAATAATATTTAATCTATTCTAATTTTTCACAGATTTTTACCCTTGAATTGTGATATGTATTCCTAATTAATGGAGTATTACAATATGCATTATGCCCAAAATACAAAAAATTATTTTAAAAGAATTAAACATTCAAAGATAAAAATGTTTAATCATAATAATAGATAATGATAAATTAATTATATCAATGGATAGGGATTAAAAAACCATGAAATGTATTCCAAAATGTAATTTAGAATTCATTGTAGGGCACGAATTTTTTGAATGCTTAAATTGCTAAAATAATTATTAGTAATATCAGTAAAAGTAACGTATATCTAGAATCTATCAGCGATTATAAACTATTGAAATGATTTCCATCTTATATGCAGTTTTAAAAGTCAAGTTCCGTAAAATTTTGTAATCAAATTTTATTTAGGAACAATGTTTCACTAAATCTAAAATGAACAATTTGGAATTGGTTACGTATTATGAAACAGGTTCAGTATCAATTATCATCGTTTTGGTTTTAATTTTTTTATCAAATATATTCATTTATATTTCTTGTTTTCATATCTTTCACGGTTTCTTGAGAAAAGTCTCCATATCTCAGGAATAACAAAAGCTCTTTCTCCTTGGAAAGAGGAACGCTTATAATAGTTCTAACTTAAAGATTGGTGGATATTATCAAATTTAAACAAGCAATTGATTTACTTCTCAAAAAAAGTTCAAAATAAATACCTTATATATTTTTTTAAAATAAGTATTTTAAAGTGGTTTACAATTTTAAGCAGACTTTTAATTTGGTTTTTAATGTCTGTACTCGTAATGGAATTAAATTTTTGAAAATACTTGAACATAAAATACAGATATTTTGAAATTTAAAATATAAATTCATAAAATGTATATAAGAGAAGATGTTCACTAACTCTCCAAAGTATTTCACCTATGTAGAAACACGAATTAAGTTCCAGATACAAGACAAAATAAATCATTCTAAAAACAAATGTGGCTTACAATTGTAAGCAGAACCTATAATTTAGTTTTTAATGTAGGTATGCGTAATTCAATTAAATGTTTGAAAATACTTGAACATAAAATACGCATATTTTGAAATTTAAAATATAAATTCATAGAATGTATAAAAGAGAAGTTGTTCACTAACTCTTCGAAGTATTTCACCTATGTAGAAACATGAATTAAATTCCAGATACATAACAAATTTGATCATTCTAAAGACAAATGTACTTTTTCTTGAAATAAATGCATTTTTCTGTTTATATTAATATTGCCTAATTTAAATTTTTTAAAATATTATTTTTCATAATTAATTTATAATTTATTTTTTAAATACTCTTTAAATATACTTCCTATCATCTTTGAAACACTTCCAATATAAATTCAAAGGATTCTGGAATAAATTAAATTCCTTTAATGCCAAGATTCAAATAAACTGTTCAGAAATTAGTTCATAATTGGTTAAAAGAATAAAATATGAATTTGTTTTAAAAGTGATCTCGTAAATATTGCGTATTTTATCATTTCTTAATAAGGATCATAAATAAATATTACGTATTTTATAATTTCTTACCAATGCCAAAACCGAATTCAAAAATATTCAGTTATTCAATCAGAGTTTTGGTTATGTAAGTAGGAATATGTTTAATTCTGTTGTAGCTGAATTCACACTAAAACTTTAAAAGTAATAATATTTTTTATTGAAATTCCTATAGAGAGAAATGGAATATGAACAAGCAAAACTTTTATAATTAACTCCAATTAAAATTGCTTTAAACTATAAATTTTTCATTATAAATTTATTGGCAGCAGATCCCTTTCATCAGCATAACTTGTAAATACTCATAAAGGTACTAATAAACGTTATTTTATTATCGATTTTCCTTGAATATATAGAAATTGATTACTAGATTTTTTTTTATGGCTGGATTGGAAAAAATTTATAACCAGGTTTTTTTAATGCCTGATTTGAGAAATGAAAAATAATTTCATGCTTAATTTGTAAAGAAATTTTTTTAAAAAAATGAGTTAAATTATTAATTTGCCTTGAATTATGTAATTGAAAGTAATGAAACGTATTAAAGCCTAATGTTAGGTGTGTAAAGCTCTATTGATAGGATTTAATCTGTTGTGAAAATGTAAACTCAAAATGGGATTTAGAAGAAATTTGTTAGGGCTTGAATAAAATAAAAATCGCTTGAAAAAAGGCGACTTACATTCTGGATTTTTTTTGCTGACGTATAGTTCATTTCTTGCATAAGCTGAGCTCCCTCACTTAACAGAAAGGATGCAAGTCTTGCTGCTGTGCTGCCATCTATCGATATTTTATGTATTAACTTCCCTTCATACTTCATCACTTTCCTCATAGATGGCAGTAACCATCAATGTTTAAATCACAACGGAAATATAAATAAATAATTTTTTCCTATTTTTATTTCTTTATTTTTCTTCCTTAAATAAAAGATAGGTCATTTTCACGTGAAGCCTGACGTTCTTTTAATAAACAAAACCATAAATTTTAAGTTAACCAAGGACGTAACGGTAAATGATAAATTTTCGGCTTTTCAAAATTAAAAAACAACACTAATATTGTATTGAATTGCCCTAAAAATCTTTCAATTTCAAAATTTAATTCCTAAAGCCAAAGATTTTGTTCATTTATTATATTCGGAAGTGGTTTGACAAACTTCTATGATTTTTGCCCGAAGTTTTTGATTTTAAATATTAAATTAGTAATTCTGAATCCATGTATAAGAAATATGAAATAAATAAAATAATTCCGCTTGAAATCCATGCATCTTTTTATTGAAAATAATCTTTAAAAAATTCACTAAGCCTTTTTTCCGTCTGGTGAAATTCTGATAAAATTTCATTCTTTAAAAATATTTTTTATTATTAGGATATATTAGGATTTATAAGGATTTTTTTCAAAAAACATTCTTAACAACGAACAAATCTTTTATAAGTATATAATT
>JAOUZG010016587.1:495829-514588 GCA_026289955.1 Argiope argentata | reverse complement strand
AATTGAAAATAATTTCAATATAATTAGTAATAATTCCAATTTTGCATCGTATTCCTACTTTTCCTAATACCATATAAATAAATTCATCTCAAATTCACCAGAAAAGCTTTTTCCTTAAAATACACTCGAGGAAAGTTTTGGTTTTATTTACGCTAATCGAGACTGCGTTAAGTGATTAAAATCTTAAAGGGAAGGTCTTAAAGGGAACATTCAATTCTCCTGAATGTAACTATATAAATATCAACATGATTTATATTTAAAAGAAATCTTTTAAAAGAATTTTTTTAAATTCTTTCTAAAAGCAAAGCTAGAAAAGATTGCCTCAAAAACAGAAGTTTTATTCTACCCGATTTCAGATGGATGTGTCTCCTCTTAATGAAATAGTTGAAATTTGAACTGCAATTTCCGCATTTGTGTTTCCCGCAGGAAATCAATATGTAAACAATTATGTCATGTACTGTTTCCGTCGGCAAAGGCTTCTTGTTCAACAAAAAAAGAATAAATATCATGTCAAATTTTACTGCTCATTACAGACTGTGAATTGATTTACTTTATTTTTCACATAATTGCTAATATACCTCCATTGCACAGAATAAAAACATTATCATGCATTTATTATTAAAATGTTAACTTACCTAATTGTCCCGAACTTTTCTCTTTAACCTTCCTTATACTTACTTTAGTATATAGACCTCCCCCGGGGGGGGACGGTGAGCCACGAATGTACGGATGGAATGAAGCGTGACTCAGAAAAACGATTTTCTCTTTACTAAGCATACAATAATGGTGGTGCGATTGAGTTGGCTATATTTCTGATGACAAGGCGTATTTCCTACGATAGAATCGGGTACTTTGGCCAGTAATGACAATTTATTAACTGATGTCATTCAGTGACTTGGGTATTAAAGATAAAGCTGGCTGTATTTCTTTATGGTTATAGTTATTCTTCGATATTTGTAAGCAAAATTTGAAGTACTTATAACACAGAAAAATTATAGCTGCCTCATTTCAAATCAGCTGTTCAAATCACATGCGGAAAAAGTAAAAATATATTTTATATCAGCACTCGAGAAAATGGCAGTGTACATGTCAATGAACTCATTTTTAATAACTGAAATGCCTTATTATAAAATATTCTTATGGACTAAATTCTCTTATCATCTAGAAATTTCCACTACAGATTGTCTAACTGACGTTCACTAGTTAACTGGTAGTTAACAATAGCAGAATAGCAATAGTTATATGTAGTAGGTTAAACTGTTAATAAAACTTTTTTTATTGCCACGATGCCTTTATTAAAGCCTCCATTATGTTTCATAATAATTGTAAGCAAAATTTTTATATATTTTAGAAATCGGATTGATCTAGCGTATAAATTATTTTTGCGTTTCACTTTTATTTACATATAGGGTGTGGAATCCCTCTCTCCTGAATAATACATAGGATCTCTTCAATTTCACTTTCTGATCAACATGTTTTTGTTTTTGTTTTTTTTACTTAATTCTGGGCGCTTTTGTCATTAATGAAATTTGGGGCAAAAATAATAATTCCAAGCATTTAGATGCATTTCAGTATATTCATGTGTTTTAAGAATATAAGTAAGTATCAAATTACTTTTAGATTTGATGTTTTCTCGGATTTCCTTAGCTAAGTGCTTTAAAAAATTTTGATCTTTCAATAATAACTCTTTTAATTAATATCTTTCAGCATTTTTTATTATGGCACTGACAAAATTTGGAGTCATTTTCCTTTATTCACATTCAGTGCTAACACAGAAAAACAAGTAAAATTTTTAAAAAATTAAAATAAATTCCTACTTAGATCAACAAAGAAAATTTTTATTTTATCTACTTTTTATTAAATAATTACAATTAATATAAATAATTTATTAAAAAATTATTGAGTTTCACACGAGTTGGGCTCGCATTCTTACCTTCACGTGAAAAATACTGAAACCCTCGCATTTTACCGATTGATCCACTGCCTGCAAATTCCATGTTTCATTAAAAACTGCTAAAATTCTATTTAAAGTACTAAAAATTAATTAAATTAAATTAATGAATTAGTATTTTAAAAAAATGTATTCACATCAAGTGTCATTCACTACAAATTTTAAAAAAAATGTATTTGAACTTGAGTGGATGAATAAAAAGTAATTTATTAACGATTGAAAATTTGAACAAGATATACATAATCAGAGTACAACTAATAATAGAAATTGAAAGAGAGATACTGAAATTGAATGAAGTTGTCTTTGCTCTCAAATCTTTTTTATGAGAGATCTCTGATTCTGAATTCTAAATTCACTCATAAAAAAATATTAATTTCCTTTTAATTGGAAATTTATTTTTAAAAATCAAATTTTATAAATTCTACTTTCTTCTTTTTTAATTCCTTGGTTCATTTCATTCTTTTATTTTAGATCACTATGAACAATTTTCATTCGAATCTTATTTTAAATAATTTTAGATTTAGAGTACTGTAAATTGTTTCTTTTCAAAATTGTTATTTTATAACCCTCATCATATATTATCGACAAAAATCCCTATTCCATTATAAAAATTGACCAGATTGGATAGTAGGATTTTTCCACGCCGTGAAACAGGAATTGGAGATTTTGTAGAAAATGTGTTTGTTTTAGAGACAAATTGAATAATAAAAATAGAATTTGACGAAAGAAAATCTTCTTACGTTGAAGCATTTCCTTCAATTTCTTTAATTACTATTTTCAATATAATATATTCTTACTGGTCACTAATTATTTCCTATTTTTAAATAAGTTATTTGATTTTGTAAACTGGAAAGAGATTTTCAGCTAAAAATAAGGTTTTGGCTTAAAAAGTGTCCTGTCTGTAAACCAGAATATTTTATAACTAAATACTGTAAAAGATTTTTTTAATCCACTTAGGTTTTTCTTTCTTTTTTTAGACACGCAAACATTGTATGCTTCAGTAGAGACTTAACGCTATATATAAATACGAATAGCTAAAAAGCAAGTGACCTGTAAAATCATTATTATCCGCCTGGATGGAAAAACACTCTTCTTTAACCTAACTCCCTAAGGAATGAGATCTTTCACCAGTCACTTCCTCGTAATCATGAAAAAAAGATTTACTTGTGTTTCAGAGCACGACACAGACAAATCTTCATACATAAATTCTCGATTTTTACTAATTCATCTCATATTTTACATCTTGGTTGCGTAAATTGAATTGAAAATACAAAAATCCATTCATCATGCATTTGGGAAAAGGAGTATTTATTTATTACAGGAGTTAATACCAAAAATTTATCAAGGACGGGTATAATTTCTAAAAGCAAATAAAACATGTTCCTTGATTCTCACAATTTTCTATTTGGGAAAAATTGATGAATTGCTAATTGTGGGTAATCAATAGAATTATGTGCAAAAGATGAAAAAGATATTCAGTTTTATATTTGAATATTTGATGTTTTTGAACCATTTAAAAATAAAGCTTATCCATGATTTCTTTTTGAGGCGATAAAAACTGAAAATACCTATTAAAATTATATTTAAAGAATGATTCTTCTTAATAGATAAAATTCCATTTCTGTTTTCATGATTTCTCTAATGTATAATTCTCCTTTAAAATGCATTTAGAAATTTAAAGTTCTCAATTATTAAATATATGCAGGACATAGAATAACTTAAAGTGTTTGAAACCGATACTGAAACCCTATCCAACCAAATATTTCCAAATTTGTTCTACAAACTTTTCATATAGTATGATTTCTATTTAAACAAATATATAGTTCCCGTTTTTGGAAAACCGACTATAATATAGAGCTGTATTCATAAACGATATGAAATACGATTAGTGACCATAGTCAATTGGTCGAAAGAATTACATATAATTAGAATTTCCACCTTTAATTTTAACGTTGTACCTTTGATGCAATAAGTCCATTGATGAAAGAGTTCTTACTCCTTGCATTCAGAATCACGAAATATTGTTAACTGCAATATATCGATATATGTGGTTTAATGAAGGTATCTCTCTAGAAACCCTAAATATTGCATTTTTAGGATTGCATATTCTTCTTCTGAACGTAATAACTTAAATTGGTTGATCGAATTTACAGCATTATGTAGGCGTTATTTTTCAGAGAGCTAGATATAGGCATTCTTTTTTAAAATCACACTTTTCAGGCAACAAACACCCCAGACGCAATCCAGAAAATGAGGGAGCTACTACAAGGATATCCATAACTAATTATACGTTCTTCAATGAAGTGCTATAAAATTTGCTACATGCATAATTCACTTTGAGGAGGTGTTTGGTTGTACATAAATGCGATATATTACAAGAATCTAGACTATTGCAGTTGTGGAATAACAAATTCTATATCTGGGTTGGGAAGTTCTAAATATTAAGAATGAAACAATAACTTATACAATCCGAAAAAACATCACTAATAAGAAATAGGAATCTTTAATTATTTTCTTCAAATACGCTCTACATTTCCTTTTATAAAAAAATTACATGAATACGTTAATGCGAAAAGGCTCATTTTTGGAAATTTTATCCAATGACTTGGAATAGCATTTAAATAAAATTTGATATCATTTGGAAAAATATATATTACAATCGAACACCAAACATTTCGTGTTATGTCATGGCCCATTCTGTGGTATTGTATAGATTTATTTACTTTTAAAATAACTTTACGAATGCGAATGAACTCTTAGGAGCTATATTTGGATAGCTGAAGAATGTATCTTTCATTAGTAATTTAATATGGTTTATTGGCTTGTATCTACTTATGGATGTTTTAGGTATTTCGAATAATTTAAGGTTTTTCAAGTTTTCAAGGCATTCTGATGGTTGAATATTACTTACTTAATTCGGTAGCTAATTTAATATTGTTTATTGGCTGTCATCTATTTAAGTATGTGTTATGCATTTCGAATAATTTAAGGTTTTTCTTGTTTTCAAGGCCTCCTGATGGTTGAATATTACTTACTTAATTTGCAGTACATGTATATCAAAGTATTAAGTATATAAATATTATTTCAATTTTAGGAATAATTTAATAAAATAAGCAGATAATACCCTTATTATTTTAATAAACAGAATGCATTAAATAAAACGGTAAATATCGAAACCTGTTTTAATTATTATGTATTAAATAAAAACCAACAGTACTTTGTCGATGTTGCTACTTATAGCCCAAGCAAGATGCACGACGTTTCTTATTCCAATAGCTGTTATATCTTCCGTTTTGAACGAATTCATTATTGTAATGAGTGTATTAATTAATGAAAGGAATAAATAACATAGGTACATTTTTCAGGTGGACGGATTACACGTCCTCAATAGATGATTAAAGACTACGATAGCATCAGTGAAGTATTATAATAGAAATTCATTCAAGTATCACGAGGAAAAAAGCTCGTTTCACCTTTATTTCAAAATCACTGAAAGGACTGTGTTTTTGTGAACATATTTTAGCTGGATAAGCTGATGCAGAACGAATATTTTAACCATCGTGAAGAATAACTAGCTCGTTATATTAGATAATTTTAAATTTAGTCTTAAATTTTCTCTCAGGTCTTAGTCTTATGAGTCTTAAATGTAGTCAGTAAATTTTCTCTAATACATCTAAAATTGAATCCCGATTTTCTGCCAGCTGTGTTTGGCTAAAAGACATCAAATTCTACAAATAATGAATCTTATAACTTAATGAATTAATACTGCACAACAAACTAAATCTTTAATTATATTAATGAAAATCTTAAATGAAAGTATTAACTACATACGAAAAAAAATTATGTGCATTCAAACGATTTTCCAAACATATATTTTGACGGATGTTCTCTGAAATTTCTTTCTTTAATTACATAAAATAGCCCTCATTGGCTTCAAACTTTTAATTCATTTGAGGACTTTGCTCTTACTTCTTATATTTTAAAGTGATCGTTTCATAAATGATTGATGCTCCTTTTTCAATTACACTCCCTTCCAAAAAATAAATGCATTAGAGGATCTGGAAAAAGGCAATACTAAGGCAAACAACGAGTGTCTTTCAGAGTAACAAAGTGTATTTGAAGCTGAAATAAGTCATTTCATTTTCAAAAAATATCACCAAAGAAACAGAACATTCGATATGTTGTGCAATATATATCTTTATTATAATATAGTATAGTTCAAATTCAACGTGTAAAAACTATATATTCCTTAGAGTTTAGTAGCCATTTCCAAATGTACGATTATAACACCAAATAAGGGATTTTTTGAATTTCAAAATAATCATTTAGTATGAACCTGGATATAGATGGAAATAAATATGATTCGCGCAGAGCATCATATCTATGATGTGGCATATATTCCAAGAGGATAAAAACGTAAGAAATATTTTCAATATAGATCGTCTCCAAGCTACACTATCGCAAGATAATCGATATTTGGCAGTAGGTGCTATAAGAAAAAGGCAAAGTATAACCGCAAATCTATCCAAATAGCTATTAATATTCACGAGTGCTACAGATTCGAAGCAAATTTTGTACAGACGGTCGGTAAAATATGATTTACAGGCCTTCAGACCTAATAAATGTATTCCTAATAGATGAAAATAATTATGAATCGCGCAGAGCATCATATCTATGGTATAGCATCTATTCCAAGAGGATAAAAATGTAAGAAAACTTTTCAATATAGGTCGTATCCAAGCTACACTAACTCAAGATAATCAATATTTGGCGGTAGGTGCTATAAGAAATAGGCAAAATATTATCACAAACCATATAACTATGTATATTCACGAGTGCTACTGATTTAAAGCAAATTTTGTACAGATGGTCGGTAGAATATGATCTGCATGCGTTCACATCTAATATATTTGTTCCTCTCACGTTAGTTCACAGTCGGGATTGGTTAATCTGATTCAGAGAACATTTTAACTGAACAGAAGAAGAGTAGACTTGCACTCAGTTTTCTGAAGTCTTTCTGAAATCTGATGTAATGCGTATATTCATATGGAATGCATCAGGAATCAGTTACAACTGAGAAAATGTTCCTAAACACTTACCTTTACTGTCAAGATAAGCAGCTAGTTTGAAGTGGCATTGAATTATTTTATTAAATCTTCATATCCAAAGCTGAACCATGGCAGTTCAGATCTATGAAAGATAATTCTAATATATATTCGTCTATTCAATGGTGAAATGGATATAGGTTTATCTTTATAGATAGTAAAACCCTCAATCAACAGCCTCCGTTGACTAATAGTTGAAGGTGAGTTTATCTGGAATTACTGACTTGCTCACACAATTTGAAACCGGCTGAGCATGTGTTGGACATGATAGAAATACGGGCTTCAATATGTCAATTAATCTCTAATCACTTTCAGAATTGACACAGATTTAAGTGTAAGACAACCTACCACAAAAAAATCTAGACGTTTTAATGTTCAGTATTCCTAAAAAATGCTTAGTGATCAGTTTTCTCAAAAGATATACTGACTGTCATGTACGTCGTGTTATTGGGAGCGCCTTCAAACATATATTAATACAAGTCTTTTGTGACATAATTATGTCTCGCTACTTCATATAACCGGGCTTTAAGGTTTCTTGATCTTACTCTTGTAGATGTATCGCGTCGAGACGTTCAGGGTCAGATTTAAGAAGTGCAGTGTTCCATTTGAAATAATTTTTGACAGCACCTGGTTCCTAGTCTACTTGTACCAGGAATATAAAATAAACTTAACAAAAAACACTTTTTTAAAAATATGCTGATTACTGAACTAATCAATAGATTTTTTTTTTATTTTGATAAAGAAAGAAAGAAAAACTATTTTTTAAATTAATATTGTTATTATATATATTTTGAAATCGTTAAATGAATTTTTCTTCAGCTTCTATTCCCTTTTTTGTATTAAAACGGGAATGATTTTTTCCAAATCCATTGTCCTGTCGTTGTCGTTGTTACTAATGGTACTTGCCATGAACAAGACCGCTGATGCATCCACGGATTTAAACCGAAATAAGCGTCTCTTGTTTGAAGTAGATTCAACTAGAACCAAGAGTAAGACTTGAGCTACGCACCCATCAGATTCGTTTACACAGCCCTTTTTTACAGGGAGGGGGGGCACATTAACATTCTCACAAATAGAATTCAGAAGAACAACCATGCCCTAACCGGGACCCCCTGATCACGAGAAAGACACGCTACTTGTGTTCCAGGACGTCGGAAATTATTTGTTCTAACCATGGTAACTCATCGAATTACAGTCCAATAAGAATTAAAGGTATGAGTTTCTGAGCTTCATTCCCTGACCATAAATGTTTGAGAGAGCACCTATTTGAACCCGTATTTCTCAAATGCTGTAATCCGAAGGCATCAACGAATTACACTAGTGACGGACTGTCCAGTTGGCCTTACGGCAATTGGGTCCCCTTACACTTACTCTTAAGACAATATGGACCTCCAGGGATGTATATATGAAGGGGGAAGAAAAATATGCCTTCAGTAGAGAACTGTTAGAACTTTCCTTTGCATTTTCCTCCCCAAATATGTAAAATTTCACTAAATTTTATGCTACAAACATACAGCCTTCTCCGTGCAAGATTTACTCAGATTTTTTATGGTTGTTAAGACTCGTGGCAATACTTAACTAAAATTAAATTTGCATATGCAGCAAATGTCGATCCTTGGAGGGATGACAAAACAACGCATTTTCGTTCTCTTCACCTTTCCGCAGCTGCATTGAGCATCGTAAAGCAGAAAGCTTCAAAAAACAAGAAAAATTACGAGTAAATTTAAAAACAGGAAATAATCCTAAAATTAATCAACTGAAAATAAACCTGGACTTTAATTTATTTTAAATAAGTTTGAGTAGAAAAGAAGAGATTTCCGAAATCCGAAATGTACACATTACTACTATGAACTATGTTTGATTCAAAAAATACTCGCCACTATGAGATTTAGTGGATTCTTCTTCACTTACTCCATACTGCAATACTATGCACTATATGCTGCGTGCTAAGTGTCGTGTGTATGGGGAAACAAGTCGAAAATGTATGAAACATAAAAATATTTGCTTTGTTTATCTATGTTTTTTTGGTTATGATAGCTTGATTTTATTTTGCCTGGCGCATCGATTTTTCGTGTTAAAATTTAAGTTATATTTTCATTTTAACTTTTTTCGTTATGAGAATCACATTTCCATAAAAAAAATAAAGATGCTTATCATTTTAAAATTTCAAAAAAATTTCACTTCAATCATAAATATGAGACTATAACTTCTTGGACGCATATAATATAATAATTCAAAATTTTATGCCTTTATTTTGAACGATATGCTTTCTAGTGGCATGGCTGACCTTTAACCCTTTACGGTCCGATGTCGAGTGTGATTCACCATTCAAGACTGTGTATCATTTTGACGTTTTATTTATTTATTTTTAAAATGTAATTGTTAAAAAAAACCTACATAATGGTTAAGAGATGTAGACTAATTTTTCAAACAAATTTGACTTAAAAGAATTATATATATTTATTTTTCATAGCAATAAACAAATCTTTGCATTAGGTGAATAATTTTGCATCTAATTATTTTTCGGACTGCAAAGGGTTAATTCACTGGACAGATTTCTCCAGTAGTGTTCCTCAAATCTAAGGGGGCTGCACAAAAATACAACAAAAATGTTCTCTTCCTTATTTAAAATAAAACCGAGTATTATTTTTAGAACATTAATACAAGTATTTTCTTTGTGTTTTTAAATTTGCTTGAGGGTCTATGTTGTATTTTTTACAAACTTTAGTTTTATGACAATAAAAGGCAGATTCAATAAAAAAAAGAGATAAAAGCATTTCACTGAGTCATCTCTAGCCTTTAAGAAATTATATATAAAATATTTATGTACCGTTTATTTTAAATATTTGCATTAAATTATTTTTCAGTTTGTATCATCTCTAGTATTAAAAATTTCACCACCACCCTAGCCAAATTATCTTCTGAAACAAAGACAAAAATCATGAAATAAAAAAAATTTAAAATCGGAATTGCTATACACATATAAAATAATTTCTTTCCATTAAAGTATTTTTAAAAATTCGAAATTTCGAGGCATAGAGAAACCTTAAAAACATTTCTGTTACTGCTATATTATTGTTTAACTTGTAACACAATACATAAAAATTTCAAATTTTACTAGAGGAAGTAAAAATTATTTTTTTACTCAAACAATGAAGCCATCGACGAATTTTTTTTAAGTATCGATTCATCACTTACAGTTTCGTGTATCCCACTAGATGTAAGGGGAAAAAAATCTGCCGTATTTGTTCAGATTGAGGAAAATTCAAATTTCTCAATCACTTGTAAAATTGAGATAGATGATGTTATTTGCTATACTGCGATGTACAGTAATATTGTTCTATTATTTTTAATTAATATTTCTTACTAAAATTGAACTTCAGAAAAATTATAGTTCTTGAGGAAGAAACTACCTTCTCCATCAAAAATCAATATTTATCGCTTTTTTATTTGATGTTCGCTCTACTGCGAATCCATAGAAATCTAATAAAAACCACATAAAAGCTGGTGTCATTTTCCTGGAAAAACACGGCTGGAATCAGAGCATGATAAAGATTATCAGCAAAAGAATTTGCAGATTAAGCGCTGTTTGTGTGAGGATTTGTTCAGGAGATTCGCTTCGCGTTATATTGATTTCTCCTGAGCAAATAGCGATAATGACACTAATTTTTTTGACTTTATTATAGTAAAACATAAATTTATTCGAGTATTTTCCTGTAAACAAATGCAGTTCACCTTCTTAATGCCTGATGTTTCAGAAAAACTGAGAAAGATAAAAATTCAACGCCGATATCATACAGCCGCTTATAATTTATTACATGCATAATTGTTCCAAAGTTCGTAAAACAATCTATATACCTTTGAATATAATAAATAATTACACAAACATAACATCAGTATTCGTATTTTTTGTTTATTTACTTACTAATTTTCTATTTCGAAATAAACATATCAAATTTAAGATTCACGAGAATTGGTTTATTGTTATGAGTATCGAACACTATTTAATAAAATGGATGATAAAACTAGATAATTGAATGTTTTAATCCCCAAATCTATCTTATCAGTACATCATTTCATTTTAATGTGAGTAGTTACAATGAGTTACGGATTTACTCTAATTAATTGAATGAATCCATTCAGTTGTACTTGATATTTGTAAATTTTACATTAATCGTTTGTTTACTAAAAATTCGAGTTATAAAAAAATTCCATCGAAAAAGAGGCTTCTGAAATAAAATTCTTAAATTTGACTTCATTTCAAATTAGTACCCTTTTGGTATTAATTCACGATAACAAAAATATTTTAATAAATCTCATTCACAATTCTTTTACTATTATATAGAAAAAGAATGTAGCAAAAATTTAATTTAATTTAAAATCGCAATAAAAATTTTGTAATTACTTTTTAATCAAATTCGAAGTGCGTTATGACTATTTCGAACAAAAAGGAGTTCTAGACATTCCTTCAGCAGTAAAAGGATGGACGCGAACCAACAGATGCAATTGAAAAGTTGAAGAAATGAGAAGCTATTTTTTTTTTTTTTTTTTCTTTTTTTACTTTGAGCATCAAATAGATGTTGTCTACGCTTTTACTTCTTACTCATCCAAGCATTAACGAGAAAGTTGCTACGCATCGATAACTGGTAATCCCCATTCTTATATTCAAAAGAATTCGTCTTTGACAAGGCTAGTAAAAAATAAAATATTTTTCTAGGTAACATCATCGCTTCCACATTCTTTATGAAAACTTCTTTCGCACATTTGCACTTCAAAATAGCATTTCGCAGTCATAGGGTACGGATCCTCTCAGAAAGGTATTTGTACTTGACACCAACCAAAATTTAATGTACAATTCTCATTACATAAATTAAAAAGATGGGCTTAATTTCCCCAGAAGATCTTACTAAAGTCTTTTAATAGCTTTCACCCAAAAAAATACTTTATTCTTTTATTAAAGCCCTGTATGTGGAGAGTTTGAAAACTTACGTAATTTAATTTTTGAATAGAAAAACTTCAAATAAATAAAATAAAATTGCATGTCTCGTATAACGGGCAAAAGAAACCAACGCATTAGCAATTTAAAAGAGATCAGTAAGAATTTTATCAAAAATAACTTTCCGTTTAGAAGTTTGATTCTTTGAGACGCGCAAAACCAAAAAAAAGCCTTCTTGTAAAATGTAAATCATACTCCATGAATAATTAAGAAGTCACATACAAAAGTGACAAATTAGTTAGGTTTAATTTACGTCCGATTTGAAGCTGCGCGATATCTGTTTTCGGATGGAGTTATGTTTATATTATGAGAATTACATATGAGCTAATACGTCATTCTCAAAAGTTCAAAAGCTGAAAAAATTTGATCCTCAAGACCAGATGCATAACGGATATTTCGAGGAGCACCACTTATGATTTTGAAGCTGAAGCTCTTTCAAAAGTTCAGAACGTCTCCAAAATGTGACAGAATTTTTAGAAATAACTATATTAAATAACACTGTCACAAAAAGGTGGAACGAACGTTTATTGCAAATATTGCAATTATACATTTAATTCCAATTACAAAATTTCATTAAATAAAGTAGGTAACATTATAAAAAGCCTACCCGACTTCTGTATTAGTTGATAATAAAAACTTTCAAACAATTTTGTACTTCTCACAGAGTGAAAAAGTTTTGATGTGAAAAATGTTTTTCTTACATTCATCTTTAAGCCTACAAGTTTCATGATTATGAATGCGAAATTTTCTGGAATTTTAGAAGGTAAATTTATTGACTTTTTTATACCTTATATTAGTGTTTAATAGTATTTTTTGATGTGCATCTCGAGAGCAATACATATATTGCAATAGGTTATTAAAAAGGTGTAATCAAAAATAATAAAGCCTTTAATAACACCTTTTAAATATTTTGTCAAAGTTAAATAATACAGCCATTGCAGTAGTTAGAAAATGTTCTTAACTCGAGAATATTCGATATCTAAAAAAGAGACTTCATACGCACTATCACGTTCAGATCTTGTGACATCAGGATATGCTTCTTCAATTTATCGCCAAAGATCTACTACACCAATAGAAAGAAAGTTGTATATAAAAGAATGTAAACACACAAGAAATTATCTCTGCACTTCTGTAGCTTCCGGGATAAACTGAAATACCAATGTGGCCATCACTGGCCATGATAAAACTCCTTATGTAGGAGGTATGTCCTATCATTAAAGTAGTAGTAACAAGCCTTATGAGATTATCTTATTCACAAGACAAAAGTGAATGAAATATATTGTAACCTTCTTATTTCCATTTCTGTAATGCCCCTCGGTGGAGTACAGTTGAATGTGACCCCCCAAATAAGAGTCTAGAGAAGTCAAGTTAGGTCATATAGGAGGAAGCTCAACAAGTCTTTGTAATTTACAGGTAAATTACAAACAACAAGTCTTCTAATTTACTGGTAAAAGAATGCCACATCCAATCATCATCTTCAGACGTCATATGATGATGAGCAGAACCATTAACTGCAACTACAAGTGTGGAAGTATTTCCAATGGAAACTTGTCTATTAATGCAAACACAATATTATTTGAAATTAACTGAAAATCTGGGCCAATATTCAATATACTGATGTAGTGGGACTGGTAAATGACTTTCTGAAAAAAATATATCCTAAATTTATAGACCACCGAATCTATATTAAATTTAACTTCTTTGAACATCAAGAACAAGGAAAGAAAAAAACCTTAGAACGCTGGATTTTTATTTGTTTATTTTACTTATTGTTTGTATTATTTATTTAGGTTACTTCGGTCTTTCCAAAGTCCATAAAGAAGACCAGAAACATTTAGTTATGAAATATAATGCATACATATAAATCTTTCTGAAATGTAATTTTATGTGCATTTTCAGCATGTCTTTTCGTCATTTTGTTTATGACTAGTTTTATAAAGGGGGCGGATTTTTCAATTTTTCTCCAATTACAAAAGTATGATTATAAAAGACTTCAAGTAATTAAGAAATAGGTAATAAAATACGAAGTTTTTTTAGTAAACCACTCGAAACTAGTTTATAAAAACAAATCAGAAACAAATAATAACGGGTGTTTGTACATACTTGGTAACACACAAAATTTCTAAATTCTAAAACTTTGGTAAGTTATTCGTGTTAATAAACATGCTTAAAGAGATATTAAAGAAATAGTTTGTATGTATAATGATAGGTAAAATTTTATCAGGTCAGGATCAATTGAATCAAAAGTAAAAAGTCCATAATTAAAATTTTAATTATTGACACAACCTTCAGAAATAAGTAAATAAACAATTATTTTTAAAATTTTGTCGAAATAAATCTTTATAAAACAAATCTCAGGAATTTTTTGTAGAGAAATTGGTGAAAGTTAACAATCCATGCTAAAAATCAAAAGAAAACTAATAATACTATATCGGTTCATGTATTACTTGAACTATGTTTTTGGTGTATGTGAAGATGGAGTACAAATTCTTACATAATTCATATCCTTCTAATTAACATAAATTGTACGCAAAAATATTCTTTTCCCCTTTTTCCTGAACACTTAAAGCAGCTCTTGACATCAATTGAAATTTGCAGCTGATTTAGATCAATACAGATATTTCAGCCTCAGTTCTTAAATCTACGCTTCAGTAGTTTTCCTTCAATGAACTAACGCCAATAGATAAATTGTCAGTGCCAACAGGAAAAGAAGATTTAGAAGATAGTTGCTAGTTGTAACACGTAGTTTAAGAAATAATTTATCAGAATTTTTCGCTTAGCATAATTCTTATGATAGGTCCTATTACGTCAGCCATTTGGTGATAACCGAAAAATGTAAAGAGTTGTAAACCTTTACTCCATTTTAGTTTGTAAATGGAGACAAAAATGTTTCGTAAACAAAGGTTTAAGATAAGTTAGTTGATTTTTAAACAATGTTTTTACTTCTTCCCTATATTTATGGATTAAGCTTAAAAACGATACTTTTAATTTTTTATAAATCAAAAATATGTCTAAAACTATGCAATGTGTCAAGTTGTAACATATTATCACTTGCGAGATTTATTTTAATTTGAGTATGATTCATGAATTTAGACTTTCTTCTTTAAATATTAGCAAGTACTCACAAAAATCAGGTCTTTATGTCTGAATTTGCCTCTAAGAAATTCTAACAAAAGTTCACTTACTATAATAAAAAATAAACTGAAATAAATTTTAAAAAATCCTAATTTACTCACGTCTTAAAGAAGAAATGGAAAAAACAAGACGACATATTTAACAAAAATTAATAAAAGAATAAAGAATAAAAGAAAGATCTAAAAAATAAAATCAAAAAGAAAGGGAAAGAAAAGGCTGAAAATGAGGATTTTGGATTAATATAAATATTCTGAAAAACAAAAGAAGTTTTGTTAATTTATGGAGATACATACATCAATTCAAAACCGTTGGTTAAACAATTTTCCAGTTCAAAACATTTTTCTTTGAATATTTCAGTTGATTACATTTATTTTTAACGGTGCATATTGTAAACAACAGAAAATGCCACAATACCTATCTAATTTCACCAAACTAATAAAATAATCTTATTTTGAAAAATTCAAATTTCGATTGGATTATTTCGGTTTATCATGATTTTTTTTTCAAATGATTTAATAGCAAACAATCCATTTTCACACAAAAATTGGTTCGTTTTCAATACGATTCAATGGGAATATAAATTGAATTTGGATTCACTATACCCATTCAAGTAAAATGGAAATAAAATACTGATCGCTTCCAGAAACTACAAATATCTAATGAAGGTTGAAAATTGAATTTGTAAAATTCTTTTCTTAACCCCTGTATTTAAATAAAACGAAATAAATCGGGTAAGGCATTCAGATGGTCATCATAAACTTGACTTCGTTGACCGAAACGTTGGCTAACTTTTATTGAAAAAAAAAGAATAAAGTAAACCAGCTTTAACAAATGAATTATATAAGTCATCAACATCATAAAGTTGACGCAGATCTTTGTTATCATAAAAAAGTGTTTCTCTTTGCAAAAATTTAAAATGAACGAAATTCTCCTTTTTTTCAATACTCCAGTTTAAAATCATAACTTTACAAACAACTGAAAAAAATGACATTCAATTTGCACCAAAAGTAAGATTAAAGCATTAGATAGTTAGCATCAAGCAAAATGAGAAGTCATACCAGACTCTCCGACCCTCCACGAAAGTACACGGATTTAAACCATAAAAATGAATAACTGGACCGCCGCAACAGCAACACTAGTGGGAACATTGTTTGAGTTCTAAGGGTCATCACCGACCACGGTACAGCCCTTGACGTAAGAAGTACGTCCCGTCATCGATGGAAGCAGCCTACGACCACCTATTATAGTACCCTCCAGAGTGGCGAGATCCAACCACCATGCCGGAAGCATCTCATCCCCATTTCGAAGTGCAGCCCCGAGGGGATAAGCAAAAGGAGATGTAACGGACAGAAATCATTTTAAGAGATATTCAAACTATCTGTTTGTGAAACGGCGGTTATTTTTGCACCGACTTAATAACTGCAATTAAAGCATTTGAAATGTTTCTAAGAATTTTCAACACATAAAACGAATATTAATGAATGTTAAGTAAGGAAAATGATCTTTTTCTTGTAAAAAAATCTGACATTTACTATCCACTAATTATAAATCAAAATAATTTTAACTGTATACCTGCGTATTCTCAAAATTGCCCGGCTGTAACCTTACAAAGTATTTAGTAGGAGGTATATCACCTACTTTCCAATACTATTAACCGACTATAAAATTCCAAATTTACCGCAAGGGCAGAAATTTGCCATCAGATTTAAAAGTAGTGATTATAAATAAAGTATAATGTCATTAGAAAATTTTTGATTATTTTGAGATTTTTTTACTTCCCCTGGAATTTTTACACATTCTTATATAACAACAGAGTAAAAAATAATACTTGATACAAGAAATACATGATCAATAATATATGAATATAAATATGAAGTATCTGGTTTAAAATGTGGGAATGTGACCTTAAATGTATCATTGTAATGGAAATACTGAAAAATTAATGTGCTCAAGGAAATTATAGAAATTTTGACTGTTAGTATAGAATGACCTTGCCCATTTTTATGTCAAAAATTAGCATTTCTGATGGAAATATTAATTAAGTTCTAATTTATAATAAATGGTATAGCATATTAAGATTTACTTTTAAATGATAAGTGTGAGTTTCTACAAAATGAATTAAGTACTTTAAAGTCCATTGCAAAAAAAAAAATTCAGATCAGTAATTATATTACTTATGAAGATAAGAATAAAAATTTATAATTTTATTTCTTCCGTAGAAACACAAAATTTTTTAGCTCATAGTCATGAAACAAATAGACCTATAATAATGAAATTTTATTTCTAAGAATAATTTGTTGTAGTTTTAGAATTTGGCAATTAAAATTAATAATTTTTTCATGATTTTTTTTCAATATTTAGAAGTAAGCCATCTAATGTCTAATATATTAGGTCTAAGACAATGCGGACTTAATATATTCATCTCGTGATTTCTTTCAAATGATACATTTTAGATGATTGTGTGATGAATGATGCTTGAATAAAACTGGGTGGCTCATTTTTCTCCTCGCGATTGTACTTGAAAAATCAAACAAGCATTTCATGATCGTCAGTCAGCGGAAACACATTAAGTGACTGTATCAATAAAAATATAATAGCATCAAGCGTATTGTATCGGATCGACAAACAGGCATAAATCTATCTATTCCATTGTTAAAACTGCAAAACCTTGTAGAAAGATATTTTCGGGAATTTCTTTGTAAACATTTTTAGAAACAGTATCGAAGTGTTGAAGCTTTTTTTTAAATTGTTGAAACTTACCTTAAAGCATAAAATATCTTTTGAGAAAAATTTATGAAGCTAACAAGAAATGTTGGATTTAAAACCTCGTACTGGAAAATAGTAGTTTTCGTATTATTCAAAATGTAACAAAATTTTACTCCATTTTTGTTTCAAGTTCAGTTTTAAAATATTTTAAAAACATAATGGATCTTCAAACAGTTTTATGCCTTATACAACTTTTTACTTATTTCCTCTGAAATTTTTGTTATTATTTTTGTATAACATTCCTACTCTGAATAAACGAAAGTAGGCGAACGTATTGTTATTTTTTTTTTTCAAAAAAATCAGTTAAAGTATTATAAAATTTCGCAATTCTCGAATTCATTATAAGATAATAGGAAATAAAAACGCAAACGGTCCAAACAAGTCCGATGACAGTGTTGGCTGATAAATGGAACCAATCTTTGATCTTTATTTTGAGTGGTGAAGAATTAATGTTTCCACTAAAATCTAGAAGAACCCCATCATTTTCAAAACTCATTTCATGGTTCAGAGACAGCAAGAAAAGTTCTGGGAGACTTTATCCAAACATTGTAGAGCAGCATGACCAATTCTATCTCTTGTACCACAAAATTCCAAATCCATTCCAAAAACGTCGAGGAGCTTCGCTAGATAAAAAAAATATAAACATATAAAGTGATCTTTGAAAAATATGGACAAAATATTTCATTACACATGTAATTCTAGTCCCAGAAGTTTCATATAAGTTGTGTTGAAATAACTTGCATAAAAAAAGAAAAATACAAAAATTTCAATATATATATATATATATATATATATATATATATATA
>JAOUZG010016587.1:479931-495429 GCA_026289955.1 Argiope argentata | reverse complement strand
ATATATATATATATATATATATATATATATATATATATATATATATATATATATATAAAATCTTTCTTTGTAAGAAAAAAATTGGATCTATATTTTTTATTGCATTCTAAAATTACTAGAAATACTTGCATCATTATAAGACCTTAACCCTTTATCTACTGAATTATGTTGCCATCAATTTTCCCAATTTCATTTTTGCACCAGTAGTTAAGTTTCCTTGCAGAATAATTCCAGAGAACCCAAGGGAGAAATTTTAGTTAATAGAAATACCTTAACTTAATTATTAATTAAATATTCTTCATTCCTACTTTCAGCTTATATTAATTTCTTGCTATTTGGGTTACATTTTCCGTATTTTTTAGAATACCATCGGCAAAAATAGTCATATTACGGAAATATAATCCAGATTTAAATTGTACTTAAAAGTAATGTCATTAGGTAAAGGGTTAAAATGAGCTTTCTGTCTCGATTATTATTTAATTGTGATTAACATCAAGAAAATTCATTTGAAAAAGATCTATTTATTGCTATTCAGAGCTAAAAGTGAATTCCTGGTCAAAAAAATTGATAGAGACCCTACTGATGATTTACACTACTTTCATAAAAATAGCTTAGGAAAAAAAAGGTTGAAAAGAGGAGAAAATTGGACTGGTAAAAAGCTAAATATATATATAATAGGAATTAGAGTATACCTGAAACTAAATTATACAGACGATTAAAGATAAAAAAAAGTAACACTATGAAAAGAAGAAAAAAAACATTTAGATTTCTCGCATTCTAGTTTATTGGTGTAGGTAATTTTAATAATAATGATTAAGGACCTGTTAAACATTTTGAAAATATATAGATGTTTTTAAAAGCAATCACTACCATCCCTAAGATTAGTCAACCTGTCATATCCCAGCAGCCTCAGGAATTAGAGATGCTCCTCAACAAGCTACCTTATTTATAGATAAATAAATTTTCTTGATCTAAGTAATCTTGCCAAATTTGTTTCCAGTGTACCCGTAGACCCCATTAACTTTCAGACAGAAAAAAAAGAATACACTTCAGATGCCAGTATTAAATGTAAATTCTAAATTATTGCAACAATGGAATTCAAAATGGAAAATTATGCATTCTACATTTAATCAGTTAGAATATCTTAACTGAAAATGGCACTAAACAACCCATTCAGTTTTCCTTTTTTTTTTACAACAATCTGTGTTTGCTCATGTAAATTTAATTGATACTTTTTTTTTCTGAAAAGAAAAATGACTAATATATCTATATCTGGACTTTATTCCCGTTCCACATTGAAAAATAATACCCATAAAATTATTATTTTTAATTGGAAATAATTTAAATACATTTATTTTGTTTTTATTCTATTTTTTGTATTAAATTTTACTTATTATTCTTGGAATATATAAATAATTTCTTTTTATATTCCCCTCGCATTAATAATTGATTAATCAATTGATTTTATTCATTAATTCACATCTTTGTTAAATGTCGGCCATTCACTATATCTGATAAATAAAAAATTATTTGTATTTTTGCAAAATAAGGCACGTTGAATGCCGCCATCAAAAGGCATCTTTCGAATGGTAATTCTATAAATAGTTAACTTCATCTCATTTTCTAAACTATTAAATGATTATGGAATGTATGAAGTTTATAAATTACCTTTATTCTGAAGATGGTTCCTTTATGTTTAAGAATTAGTAAGTTAAATTTTACAAACAGTGTTTGAATTTAATTAATTTAGTATTAGAACTATATCCTGTTTTGCTCTTTCAAACCTTCAATATTATGTTCTTGTTATTTTTTAGCAGTCAATTTCATATTTTTAAGCTATAATACGATATTTTAAATATTTTGCTATTTAATTTAGCTTCAAAAATTATTTATTTCTAAGTTTTAATAATTTAATTTACATACGTAACAACATACGACTAACTAGCTGTTTCTGAAAATAGGGTGATAAGTTAATTTTAGAATTTTCAATTAAATCATTTACAGAAGGCCTAATTATCACATTTATCTCGTTTCAAACATATGCAAATATTTACATGAATGATTGAAACTATTTTTAAAAGACTAAAATTTTGCCTCAGTCGTGGGGCTATTTAAATGAAATGCAGGGGTCAAGATTACTGCCCCTATCACATATAAAAATAACATTTTTTAGATCATGAATCTTGCATTTAAATATATAGTTAAATAACAAAAGAACATCTTATATGCTAATTGTTATTACAAAATATAAATTGAAGAGCACCATAACAACATGAGGGGTACTTATAAATGCATTATTATAAATTAATTTTTATATTTTACAAAATATTGAATTCATAAAGTTTCATATATCAGTTTAATAAGTAAAATATCCTGAATGAGTTTTTATAATAATATAAAATAGAATAATTACAGCAACCAGAAATGTTTAACCTCAGAATCCAAATGTGATATAAAATCGATATCCAATTTACACCATTACACTATAAAGTTGAATTCTATCAGATTTTTCATTGCAAATGAGAATGTTTATCGGAAATATTTGCCGAGGATTTCCATAAAATAACAAGAGAAAAAAAGGTTATGAAAGGAAATAAAAATTAAAAAAATTGTTGTTTATTCAAACTTGCGCCTTTAATAAGCGGTAACCGAGGCAAAGAACAGTTCATGGAAATATCGTCTGCAGAGAGTCATATGGAATAGTTTATTAAATATCTACATTTGATTATGTATTTGTGTGAATATATAAATTAATTTGCTATTTTCAACCTATTCCCTAATATTTCGGTGTTGAATTTTGCATTTTATATAAAATTATGTATATATATTTTTTATTTGTTGAACCAATTTCTAAATCATTGGTACCCTTTAAATGCACCAATGTAAAATGCGGCAGTTTTTTCAGAATTATGATGATTATATAAAACATATTATAAATGTTGTTCGCTAAAATTTCTTTAAAAGATTTTAGAAAAGATATTAAATTTGGCATAAGATAAGTCTTAATTTTGAAATTCCGAGATTGCCACAAATTAAATTATTTTATTTATAATGCACTGAATCGTCGCTGATAAATTTTGTATGTTTCATAAATGTTATATGCTTGTATACGATAAAAGAGGATTGTGTTCAAAAGAGGAAAAGTGCATATAGAATGAAAAGTTTCAAATAAAATGAATTGATTACGGGAGGAAATTGATTGAAAGAGGGGGAAAGTTAACATAATTCCTATTCGCTAAACAAGAATCGAAACGTGTTTAGAATCATAGTAGCAATTGTTTGCTTTTGCTGATGAATCCGGAAAATTATTGAGTTCACTGAGGAAAAACATCGAAGATCTGGATGATCAAGGCTTATTTGCATAGTAATAAAAGGCGCCAGCAATGAATACATAGCATTCGACGATAGATGAATTTTACTTATCTCGCTTATATAATATTATGATGCAATTTGTCTAGATTCAGAATTAATAAGAAATATACCCTCTCCTTTATATCAATTATTGTTAAAATGAATAGTAAGTAAATGGTTCAAAGGAAATATAAAATTATTAAACATACTCTCCTACTTTTAAATCTTTGCATTAGTACAGTATGTTAAATTATGGAAAAAGACTCCCAAAATAATAATTTGATATAATAGATCAAATTATTATTTTGTGAATCGGGAAAAATAATAATTCCGGATTTAGTTTCAAAATGCATATAAAAAATTGCATAATATTATGGGATAAGAAAAATAAATACCTCACTCGTTTGCCTATTTTTTTGTAAGTTAACATTTTTTATCACATTTCCTACTTCATAATGAAATGTTCAAAGAACAAATTTCATTATCCTTTTCAATATATTTTCTGTCTCTCTCCAACAACTAAAACGCATTCAGGTATTAGAGTTACCATGTAATAAGAAGAAGCGAAAAATAATACGTAATATATTTTAAGCCTCATATAAATTAGATAACTAAAATGAATAAGTGACGCATGTACATTTTGTAAGCGCTATAAATACTAGTCTGATAAATGTTGGTCGATTCACCTCATAAATACTGGATACTTGCCAATCGTCTGTGACGGATGAAAGAAAGGAAATCCAAATGTTCTCTTCCTTTTTGGGAAAAGAATTATGAATTGAGTATTTTACGGTCATGCTTTAAAAAAGAAGCAGATACTAACAGACTACATTCGCCTAATCTGAACCAATGCTCGAATCTAATGTAGAAGAAAAAAAATTTTATATCATATATTTAGATGTGAAACAAAATTTGGTTCAATATATATATATAGGTCATAAAAGTTGTTACTAGTATAAATACTTATTTAATAAAGTTTTAATAAATATTTTTCCGAATTTTTCTGTTTACTGTGTATTAATCAACTTTGATTAATATCTGCATTTATTAAAAATTGCAAATGCTAAGTGAAATTATTTTTACCTTTAAAACCCTCTCAACAATCGAAAAAGCAAACAATACTTTATAATGAAAATTTCTCATATGTTTTTATCATTTCCTGTTCAAATTTCAATGCGCATGAATCATTTCATAGTGTCACAATTTCATTTAGAAAAAGTGATAATAAAGACTAATTTTCAATAAGATAATAGTTTATCTCATTCGTTAATAATGGATTTTTAAAACTCTATGTTTCAATATTCAATTTCCATAATGCATAGATAAAGCAGTCAAAATGCATAATTAATTGCATTTTTTTTCTTATATATTCTCTTTCACATATAAGAAAAAGTCTTTGCTATGTTTCAGCTTTTCTTAATTGTAAATTTTTAATTAATTTAACCCGTTTCATGCTCGAAATATGGAATTTTGTCATTATTTTGTCACTTCCTTCTTAATGCGCTAGAATCTTAGAATTTTGTATATTTGTATGTTCTTGATAGCAAAGATACATTAATATTTTCAATGCTTAATTATCTGTTATTGAATTAACATAATTAAACTTTGAATCTATATTTGTGGCGTCACATGGTAGTGAGTTTAATTCATTATTTAGCATAATGAATTAAAAATTAAAAAGTGACTAAAACCTGAAAATTCTACTTTTAATGCATTGATGAAAGTAATTGCTTAAAAATCGTTTTTATTATTTTAGATACAATCAATAGATATCGAGGCCTTGGATATTACAGCATTACAACCACAGTGAAAATGGCTTTCTCTTGGCTATTGTTACTGATGACGAAAATTGATTTCCTCCCCTTTGAAACCAAACCGAAAGAGCAAAATTTTTAGTACAATTTGGAAAAGGGAAACAAATATTTATTTTTCCTAAAAGAAGTCAAGACTGTCAATTCTAGTGCCAGTAACATAATGCTTTCTTCTTAGATCGCAAGTGACCATTCCTCGTAGAGTTATTTGAGCTTGAGCTACGATCTATGCTCAGTGGTATTGCGAGACATTAAAAAACTCATTCAGGCAATAAAATGAAAAGTTCCAGTATGTTTTCTTTTGGTGTTGACTTGTTACACTACAAAGAGAGATCAGACGCAGCCAATTCAAAAAAGAAGCCTCTGAAGTTTCGAATGAATATTCTTAAATTATCCCACAACATACTCGAAATTTGTCTTAAAAGTTTTATTTTATCTCATGGATAATTTCCATGCCATCCATGAGATCAAAAAAAAACTCTGCGGAGATTACAGTTTCTATTAAATAATTAAGTAAGTCGTACATTCTCAACTTATTCAAAAGCGACCAAAAGATTTATACGATCACAAGTTTTTTGTAATAATACCGCAAGAAGATAAATATTAGGGGCTTGCATGTATTTTAATCAGCGAAATTTATTGGTAAACATGGAAAGTATCTATATAAAAGGCAATCGTTTTGGTTTTAGCTATTTACTATTGTTTTATTGTTACAATTTTGAAAGTTTTCCGTTTAGGGTTATTGAGTTATTCAGTGTATAAAGACCTCAATCTTGGAAGGCTTCAAATTATATTTTCAACATTCATTGCTTTTTTTGTTTGATTAGAAGAAATCTGCTGCCGAAGCCTATCAGACATTTTAAAAACTTATGGTGATGAAGCTCCATCATATCCCATTATAAGTTTTGGTTTCAACCATTTAAGAATGATGATTTCCGACATCAATGATAAATAAAGGTCTGGAGAAACCAAAAAATTAGAAGACAATCAATTGCTAAATTTAGACGAAAATGGGAAAAGGTTGTAGAAAATGATAGAAAATATTTTAATTGATATATATTGTGTAAATTTTTCTCAATAAATGTCTTTTTAAAGTGAAAAATTGATCAAAATACATTTAAGTACCTAATACGTGAATATTTTCAAAAATACTTCCGATTTCGTAAAATAATTGTGGCTAAATTACCCCAATCTCGTTATTTATTGGGAAATTGACTGCATCTAATTAAGCTTTAGCAGTTATTTTTTACACCTTAAATAATGGAAATATACTCGTAATTTTATTCCTAATAGAAGGAACTATAATTTGCCGGGTTTTTGATACTGATCGAAACTCGATAAAAATAAGAGATGAAAGAGTTCCGAACTAGTCATTGTTTGTGATGGAACTTTTGATATTCTCCACTGCGTCTTAGCAGGATGAGATACCTTCAATAAGTCATCTCTGCGTCATGGATAGGATTTGTTATGCTTCAGCTCTACTTAAATTCTTAGGTGAAACTAGATGATAGAAATTCTTAACAGCATTATCTTAGATATTCATCAGTTTAAGCAATGAGGTCTACTTTTTAATGGTTTATTCTTGACATAAATAATTAATACGAAACCATTCTTTGCCCCTCTTGAACTGGGTTTTATCTATTATTTGTTCACAAAATATTCTCAAAGAAATGCTATATTTCCTATATAGCTGAGTCAGAGAGGAATCCATTTTTTTATCAATATGACAGTTTTAGTTTTTTTTAAAAATGAGAAAACCACCTTTCTTAAGAGCACCTTATTGAAATTTGCAATTTTACTTTGAATGAAAAGTTTTTATCAAAAACCAATGTTGAAATTTCAGATTTCATGTCTTTTTACTGGAAAGAAACAAATGTAAAAGAATTTATGTTTTAAAATAATGTTGGAATATCTTAAAACAAATGTAGGAAATTTTGAAAAGACGTTATGGCAAATTTACATAGAAAAATAATCGCTCTTAATGGTAAATTTTCAAAAGTTCACTTTATATTCTCTATAAATTCCATTGACGTTATGCAGAGAAAATTTTATAGTACATTAAAGTTTTATTCTCCTTATAGGGTTCAAATATTTTTCTCTTGGACGCTTTTATTTGGCTTGACCTGTTTCTTGTTTATTTAGATAAAAATTAGCAACGAATTTTCCTGCATTTCCTAATGAAATAGAGCTCTGAAGTTTTGTAAAGCTATGTAATCCTATGCACTCATTCATATTTTTAGTCAAGTAATCGATTTCATTAGTGTAATAAGAATATAATTTTAATTTTTAACACAAATTCGGAGTTGTAATGAAAACATATAGATATCAAGAGCAATAAGATAAAGAATTAAAACCACAATGAAATTCATAAGAAAAATATCCCTGGGTATTCATTAGAGATGAGTGATGACAGAACAGCATCGACGCTATATATTATTTAACACATATCGATATTTTTCTATATATAGTGATATAATTATATATTTATAGCTATTGTAAATTTTAAATAGCATCTCTTAGCATACTGGCTTATCAGATCGATCCCAAATAAAATGAAGTATGAAAAATTATATGAAATTAAGCATGAAGGTAACCGGCGTCCTGACATAGGGGAAGTGCTTCTTCCTCGAGAGCTGGGTTTTCCGGGTTCGAATCCCGGTTCGGGCATGGTAGTTCTTCTGAGTCCTATCTGTAAGGTGTTTGAATGTGTCCCTTGTAAAAAGGGGCTGTGCAAGTGACTGTAATGACTGTAATGAGTCTTGATCCTAGTTAGCGCTACTTTAAAACAAGAAACGCTCCCCTCGGCTTAAAACTCGCTGATGCCTAGGCAAAGTTTTTCTGTGGCAAGTGCCACTAATAACAGTAACAGCAGTTTGAAGGTGAGAAACAATGAAGAGTAATAAAAAGAATCACTAACAGGAAACCAAAATGAATTAAAAAACTGAAATTAGTAGTAACTATCGATATATTGTATCACAATTCATGGCGAACCATGATATCGGTAAATCGATATTTTTTTAATACTGATATCGAAGTTCATATTTTTTTCGATAAGTCGAAAATAGGCACAGCCTTAGCATTCATTAAAAATTAAAAATATATAACGAACACTATTATGTATAATTACAATTCAATTAGTACATTCTTACGGCTTAACACTTTTGAGTTTTGATATATAATAATAATGCACTTTTAAATTCACTGCGGTTCATGATTTTAAAAACAACTTTTTTTTATCATTTATTTTATTTATTACTTTCATTTTATAGATTATATATTTTATGAAAAAGCATGGTGTTGGATTCCTCGCATTATTCCTATCTTATCATTTCAAAATAGGGGTTTTTAACTATTCAGCTTTTATAACAGTTTTCTTTTTTTTTCTTCTTACACATAAAAAGGAAATCCTATGTAGGAAGCACAAATTAGAAAATTTTAATCTTTCTTTAGAAAAAAAAATTGTAAATAAGATACAACTTTCTCAGACAAAAGGTCAAACTTTTTTTTTCGCAAGAGCAATTGGTGAAAATAAATATCTAATGATAAAAAATAAAGAAGAAACATTTTTTATTCAACCAAAGAATGCCCTTTTGGTTTTTTTTAATAAATAGAAATAATCAAACCACGTTACAGTGAATTGCAGAGTTCATAAAGCAATTCTGATATCGAATCATCTGTTTTCTTATTTTAGAAATGCATTCATGCGTTAAGAAATGCGAATTATGCCATTTTTATTTCTAAGAAAAATCGTTTAAGAATAAAATTGATGTTAATATCGTAAAAAGACTTCCCCATTTGTAATTTTTACAAACAAATAAATTGCTGATAATCGTCTAGGAAGAGAATATTTTGATAGCCTATCACATATTTTATAGAAAATCTAGTATGATAGTCTATCACACAACTTATTTCTCAAAATAAGCCTTATTTTGTTTACTTTTTAAAGTTTGCACTTGCTTACATTTTGAAATCTGCTCAAAACCGGAACTTTGCTGATAAGCTATTAATTGAAATTATTTATTCACTTGAAATTATTAATTATAAATCTGAAATTTCCTACACTTGTTGACATACTTATTTGTATGTATTAATTGAATTTAAGATAAATAATTTATTTATAAAAAATGCTAAAGTACCTTTCACCACATCCTCACATTTTATAAATTCAATGTCTTCTTACGCCTAAAAAAATAAGGCAATTTCGTGTTTCAGGCAAAAACATTACAAGCTATCAATTATGTAAGATGCTGTATGGAACTGCAGTTCATATAATTATAAAAAAGAATATTGTAATAAGTATGTTAAAAATAAAGATATATTTATATGTATGTATTAATATATATTTATTTACACATATAAATATTTATTTAATGTATAAATAATCTTTATTTCTTTATTTATCCGTAAATAATAAATATTTATTTATTTTTCCATACATATAAAAAGTAATGTATGTTTATTATTTATTTATATGTATAATTCTCTCAAATAAAATTTTAAAAAAAACAGAAGTTGCAAATCATTCTTGGTACATTTTCCACTAGGCAATATAAAATGAAGAAAAAAGGTAATTTGCAGGTAATTTACCAATTAAGAAATATTGTTTGTGGGTATTTCTCTAATGGAAAAGTAGTATTTAATTGAAACTACTATAAATACTAATAAAAAGTACCAAGGAATGAAATGCCCTTTAAATGAATTTAATTTAGTTACTTTAATGTCCCATTTTAAACAACACTAGAGGTTTTTGGGGTCGGACTTCGTAATTTTGAACCACCGTCAGATGACGAGAATGAGCTAACAACCCCTCTCCAAACTTCTACACCAAACCAACGGGAGGACATTTGGTCCCGACAGGTTTAATAAACACTATACCCTCTTAATAGGTACTGTGCAAAAGAATAAGAGAGTATCTAAAAGTAGAATTAAAATATAATTTACCGATGTTTTTAAATAAAATATAAATTCATTAGCAGTTTCGTTTCATTACACTTAAGATTATAAAATGTAAATGTACATAACAAGTTATTTCATTTCAATAGATACATTCAATGCTTTTAGTATTCATTTAATTTGATTTTGGATTCTGATTACTCTTTAATTTGATTTAATTTTTTAGATTTAGAATATTTATTGAAACCGTCATTGAGAAAACTTGCCTCCTACGAAGTTATCGTCAGAAATAAAATTTCTAATATTAATGAACTCCATAGCATGAAAGATATTTCATTCACTATCGAGGAATTTAAGTAAATATTTACAGATCTAAAATCGAAACAAAAACTTGAGTTTCTAAATAACCCCACTAATAAAATGCAAATTTTCGTTAAAAACGTATTCAGTTAACGTCTACTAAAATCTAAATAAAGGAATTAAATATTTTTTTCAATGAAGTCACTAACGTGATGGGCTGAGTAAGTCTTTTCTTTAAAAGAACAAATATATACATGAAGTCGAGCATTCCATTCTAAAGTAAAAGGAATTTTAATAGACATTTAATTTTTTTTACGCGAATGGAGTAAAAATAGGAAACCCTAACTTCATTGAACAAAATAATCTATCACATTGTTCAAAATTTCTCCCAGTTTGGCGACATTATCCTCCAACGGCAGGGAGTTTTCCAAACCTGCTATTGAATAACCTTCGGATCTAGAATAGAAACTTCAAACCTTCGCAAGAAGAAAGTAAAATATAGGACGGATTCTAATCATACACATGATTGAAGCGGATCTGTTCTGGCATTTGTTTTGAAACAAATCGTAACGTTCTTTAAACAGGATGTCATGCAACTCAGGACTTTTTTAGAACCCTTGAGAAAATATTTATAGTTTGCCACATGGCTGACAGATGTAAGTAAAAACACAATAAATGCTGGAGAGAAATTTCAACGAGAAAATGTAAGACATGGATGAAAATTTGTAAAAACATATACGAAATTAACATATATTAATTGGCGATATCCATGTGGGATACATGGATGATAATGAATAATATAGTATACACTATTTTCGAAATAATTGGAACAAGCATTTATTTCACTAACCATCGCAAATAAAGGTATACTTCCAGTATTCAAAGTTTCGTTAAATAAGATATCCAAATGAAGGAAAACAGTTTGATTTCTGTAGATTTTAACCCTTTGCACTCCGATGGAGCTTCTGATTCACCATTCAAGATTGTGCATACTTTTGACGTTTTATTTATTTATTTTTCAAATTTAATTGTTAAAAACGCTTACATAATGGTTAAGAGATGTAGATTAATTTTTCAAAGAAATTCGACTTAAAAGAATTATGTATATATTTATTTTTCATTGTAATAAACAAATCTTTGTACTAGATGAATAATTTTGCATCTAATTATTTTTCGGAGTGCAAAGGTTTGGTTATAAATAATTACAAAAATTAAAGTTTTACAAGTCCACCCTCTCGAATAGAAACAAATGTCAAAGAGAATACATTTTTCTTACATTAATCTATAAACACACAAAATTTCTTTTTGCTATCTACAAAATTTTCTGGGATATTAAAAAGCAATTTATTCGCTCAAATCATTTTTGACTTCGGTATAGAAGGCTAACTGAAAGTTACAAAAGTTAAATTTTTATATGGGGTCCGTTGCGAGAAAGTGTCAGTTAGTAAAAGGTTTGTTTTATACTCATTTAAAGGCAGCAAAGTTTCATACTTCTATCTGTAAAACTTGTCGATACATTAAAACGCATCTTTATTGACTTAGACCATTTATCCGTCCCCCTGATCGATGTTTGAAAGAAGCTTTCATTTTAGTTTTCAGGGATAATATTCATACCACGAAAGATTATTAAAAGGGCAGTCAGGTAAGGAAAACCCATTTATTAACGTTTCTAAAAAAATTTTAAAAAATGCGCAGATAATGCGTTAATTGAAATGCTTAAAAACAAGTTCAAAGTGAACATCTCCGACTTCTATAATAATAATTGCGCATATTCGTTTGAATCCCTCATGACTTAAATATAGACTTTTTGAATTCGCTGGCAAAGACCTAGAGCGTGTACTGCCAAATACAGTTAGTTTCTAAATTCAGACATGATGTGCCTTAAGACTAACTGATTAAATCGGACGTCATTTAGCTTACAGTTGTGCAGAACAAACCAAAGAGTTCTATAAGTCCCACACCATACATGCATAAAACATTTACTGGTAATGAGCTTCTCATGCGAAGATTGGACTTTAAACTTTCCAAAAGAAAAAGAAGTTTTGAAGATTAAAGTTTTTATCTCGATTAAAACTATATTCGTTTGTTCAAACTGTATTTCTCAAAAAGAATGATTTGATTTTACCAAAGGAAGATAAAATCAAATGCAGAGTTTTAGATTTCGATCATGAGAATGTCCTAGTACTTCACGAATACTCTATGATTTCCAGTTATGACTTTGAAATATTCTCCACATTGTCAGCTTCTAACTATAGAGTTCTGGATTCACTGTTCATAAACTAGCATGAAAGTTACAAAAAATAATTAGAATTGCATATTATTAAAGTTTTGAAAGAGGATATTGACTAAGGCGACAACCTTGTCTTACGACTCTATGCAAAATTAACTGAATTTTTAGGAATAGGCTGATATAACTGCAAGACTGGGTCTTAATAAATTAATACGTATGTCCGTTTTTATTTTATTGTAAATATTAGGTTTTCATTCTTTTGCTAAGTAAGTTAAAAAATAAAACCTGCAAAATCTCCTAATGGTGTCTTGATTTATAAACTGTCTTTGTTCCGGGATGTTCTCCTTGAGTTGATTATCAAACTAAAACATTTTCAACCAGTTAAAAATTAGGAAATATCTTTAAGTTACAAATTTTCAAGGGACCGCAGTGGACTTTATTTTAAGGTCGGAGGTCTATAGCCTCGAAACCCTATTCTACTAAAAACCTAGCTTCGGACTTACCGTGCATCAGGCCTGCAAATGCACGTTATAGGCGAAATATTCTCCTATTACTGTGATGAATATTGTGGTTAATATTACTACCAAACTTGTACTGATAGTGAAAGTTACCAATCGGAATTAAATTAAAAAATTCTAATCGGATATTTTAATTAAATTAATAATAAAATATTTCATTTTCAATATTAAGCATATTAAAAATATATTCTTTCCCTTTTGTAGTTTTACTGCTTAGTATTTCAATTTTTCACTAACGCCGGCTTTCTGGCACAGAGGTAGCGTGTCTTCCTCGTGTTCTAGTAGTCTCGGTTTGGGCACGGTTATTCTTCTCTGTGTTATCTGTGAGATGTGTGACTGTGCCCCCCTTTAAAAAGGGGCTGTGCAAACAAATGTGGTGAGTGTGTAGCTAAGTCGTACTCTTGGCCCTAGTTGGAGCTACTACAAAACAAGAGACGCTTCTTTCGGCTTAAATCTGCTGCTCTATCAGCGGGGGGCTTATCCATAGGCAAGTGCCATAAGTAGCAACAACGACATTTTTCACTAACAAGTGAACTAGTTTGTGCTCTTAGCTAAAAAAACATACCTTAGAAAGTGATTCTACGGCATTAGAACTAATGTCCCACTTTTAAGGAGAAAATTCAGTATACTTGCACAAAAGTAAAAATATATATTTAAGGTAAGAAAGGTTATTTAAATGAAAAGTTATTTAAAAACTGTGCTTTGATAATTTCATCACCTCCAAATCGATATTGTGAATATGGCAATCTTTGTCTGCAGATTTTGGGACCTTCCCAATTTTGTATATTTATCTTATGAGGTTAAATATTGTGTTCACAACCATATGTGTATTGTTTAAAAATTTCTTGTAGTGAACCATAATAACAGAAAAACAAAGTAGCTTAGAAATTTAATCCTTGAATGATAGAAACAATAAGTAATGACTTTCAGTTTAGAAACATGACGCACTTGCGAAAAAGGTCAGACATTTTCCCCGTTTCATTGTTTCAATTAATTGTTATAAATTCTCCTTGAATATTAGTTCATCCTTTGTCAGTTTTCATTATTAAAATATGCTGCAGTGGATGCAGGAAGTAAAGTCTCACTCGGTAGTTAAGAAGTGATCTGCAAATGAAAGAGAAAAAGTGCCTAGAAGTTTTCTAATTTCCATATCATAAACAAAAGTTGGCATTTTTCTATTGTGACTATCACAAGTAATTATGAAATCAAGCTAGTTTCTAAATCTTTATAAACCGCTTGACCAACGAGTTTATTTAACCTCTTAACTAGACATTTTTCCAGGCTTCTAACTAGACATGGCCTTCCTAATTATGGAAATGTTATGTTATTTCAATTCATATAAGAAATCAAAGAAACCTTAAATATAAAATGTCCAAGATATATTTTTGTTCCTTTACATTAATATAACATTAATTAATTACAGATTTAATTATCACTCAAAATATTAAAAATCCAATAATTCATTGTAAAGTCAAACACATCACTACACGAAAATTATTCATCTTTGCATTTTTTTTTGAATTAATGACTTTCAAATTCGGTCCCTAAGTAAGAAAAAATAATTTATACTGTGACTTCAATATTGTTTACGAATTCAATATTGTTTGAGTTGTTTTTAACAATAAAATTCACTAGAGATACCTTTCCTCCTCTTTAAAAAAATGGCAGATAAGGAAAATTAAAATATATTTAAAATTTTCATAACATTAGAGAGCGTAAATAACTTTAAAATAATTGAATTTCTATTTGATTCCTTTTTAAAGCTTAAGAATAGCGTCTTAGAATTTCAAGGAAAACTAAAAATATCTATTATAAAAAAATTCATTGTACTTTTAAAAATATATGAATCTTCCGCATATGAATTTATCTTTAACTATGTGGATTTTATTTAAATATACTATAGCAAAATGTGAAGAAAAATGTCTTATTTAAGCTCGTCATTAAAATAGTTTCGAATGTTCTGGCGCTTCCCCTCCCCCTTCTTTCTTTTCTAAATTCTTTAATAAATTCTTTACTTGAAAAGTAGGGAAAATCTTATTTTATCCGAATAATGTCAGCGTATCTATTTTTCATAATACACTAAATTTGTTTCATAATTATAGTCTTGTACATTCTTCCAGCATAAGATATTTTCGAAGAAATATCCTTGAAATAAAGTTAATTCATAGTGGTATGGTTCAACTTTTCTCTGAAAAGAGTAAAAATTATATTAAATGTAATTTCTTTCATATTTGAATTTCTGAGGTCGGATTTAATTAAACAAAAATATTCCATGATACATTAATTTTATTGTACTGAAAATAGAAATACAAGATATTCAGTTGCTAAAAAAATTATTTTAGAACAACATTTTATTCGATATTTATTACCTCTTCAAAACACGGCTTCTTAGTAT
>JAOUZG010016587.1:436170-462233 GCA_026289955.1 Argiope argentata | reverse complement strand
TGTGTGTGTGTGTGTGTGTGTGTGTGTGTGTGTGTGTGTGTGTGTGTTACATTACTATTTGTTGAAAACGGAAGGTGGTTTCGAAGACATAGATGACACATTAAATTTTTAAGCTAGTTTTATTCCACCTGGGGAAGCATGTATTATGTACAATCAGAAATTATGAGCACAACATATAACGACACAAAACGCAATGAGGAAAATCTCATTAAATTTTTATACCTGTATATATATATTGTAAATAGACCCTGTATATATATAGTGTTAGTTAGTATATATAGTCAGGCTGTCAACCCTAGTTACGAAACAGCCTGCATACTTATCTACTTTGCCTGCTTGATAATTCAGCCTGTTCACGATGCCATAAACACTGCAGACTAATTAATTGGTGAGTATGACGGTAAATCAGGATCTTCAAATTTATTGGCGTCTGTTTCACTTCAATAGAATGATGAATTCAATATGGTTTAATACAAAAAATTTGAATAATTTAAAATATTAGACTTTTTAAAAGATTTAAGATTTTAAAATATTGTTATTAGAGTCTATGATTTTATTTAAAATTGTTAAGATAAATATATAAAATATGAGTAATGAGTTTATATAAAATAAATTAAGCATCATCATCAATTGTAAACAAAAATCTGGCATCATCAAAATTTATCTTCTGTAAGTTGGCAATAGTATGATTAGAACAGATTTTCATCTTTACGTTTTGTGTTGTGTGTGTTTAGATTTTGAACTGCAAGTTTCCGTTCGAAAGGTGTTTCGATATGGCCGATTTAAATCCCTTTTCGAAAGTGTTACAGAAACATGCAGGTCGAGCTAAGGAGAGGGTTAGTCCCATTTTATTTTAATTAATTATTTTTTATGTAATCAGGATTTGTACTTGCTTATTTTGAGGACTTTCGTTTTCAGAATAGATTCATTGGAAACTGGTATATCCTTGAACGAATAAAAATATCATTATTGTTTATGGAAATGATTTATGTATTGTCGTATAGTTCAATCATGAATTGATTTTCTTCGGAATTATGTTAAATGTTTTTATCTTGCCAATTCGGTATTACTGATTTTCGAATTTACGGAAGAATCTGTTTTAGTGTTTGCGATGTTACTGAATTTCATCCTCCCCAACAAAAAAATATATCCATATTATTCAACTCAGTGTGCGTCAAATACTCGTAGAATAAACGAAATGTTACCTTTTTAACTGGCGAATTGTTTGACAGCTAATTTATTGGGAATTATCAGTGTTCGTTTTATTTCCAATGTCTGATAGTGAATTTATCCAGCTTTTCCTATTAATCTCTTACGCTCTTCTTTTGATTGCAGATCATTTCATTGTGGTTACAATAGTTTGTGAACTTATGATTTCAGTCTACATGATGTATTTTCAACTGATGTTTTTAAATTTTTATTTTCAGAAATTTGTGTGGAATTTTGGATTTCTAAAATGATTTTTCAGATTTATGAAACTGTTTCGTCTGTTTTCTGACTTATGGTTTTGTGCCTCATTTTATAAAATATTTTCTGTTCATATATTATGCTTATTATTTTAATTGTAAAAAAATTGTGAAAGTATTGTACTTTTGTGTCTAACCTTAATAATTTTATCTACTTGAACACCTAATGAAGTTTTAAGTTACTTTCTTGTAAATAGATAGATACATTTTAAGTAAAAGATGTTTATTTTAATTCAAAATGCAAATTTTTAAGTGAAATCTTTTTTTATTACTATTTGAAAATGTATTTTATTTTTGCTTTATATATCATTTCTCGAGTACCATTCATATGATATTTAACATTTCAGTTTTATTTGTACATATATTGATGGAAGCTTTTCTTTTACTTTCAACCTTCAAGTTGGCATTTATTCTAAAATTAATCAAAAACTCTTGAACTAATCAAAATTTCATTAGTAGTAAAATTAAAATCTGCATTTTGTTACCTTTAAAATTTTATTAAAATTGTTGTGTAATACCTCTTATGTCTATAAAACAAAGAACTCTTATGCTCTTTGAATGTTATCAGCATTTGATTGCAATCGAAAATGTTTTTAAAATTACTTAAAATGTCGATTGAAAATCATTTGAGATTAATTTTTAATAAAGCAATAATTTAATTTTAATAGCATTGAGGTTGGAACAAATTTTTCTGAATTTATTAATATAATATAGCAGGGATGCACAACCTATGGCCCGTAGGCCAAAATCGGTTTGCATAGTCCTTGAAGTTGGCCTGCAAATGTTGTTAATGAAATAAAATTAATTTGAAATGAATTTAGACTTTTTCTAATAAACAGAGGAAAAAATCGGATACAAAAATGATTCTGCATCGCAATAAATAATTTACAGTTCATTAAGTTTATTTACTTTTTATTATGCGGCTTTTGAGATTATTCCCTTCATGGCTACCTTCAAGTACGAGTTTTCATATAGAAGAAGTTCGTGGATGTGAAAAATTTCCACATATGGAATTGCAGTATGAAGATCAAATTCAAATCTTGTATAAAGCATTTGATTATCAGTTTTCAGATTTTGAAAAATGTTAACAAAAATTGATTAATTTTTTTCTCCATTTTCTGTTGATATAAATCTAGTGGATGAGAGTATGCAGTTAACCTTAATTGATTTACAGAAAGAATTTTGATTTTTAAAAAAATCAGTTTAAAGAAAAACCACTATTAAAATTTTATAAAGACTTTCCGGAGGAATGTTTGTGGTTAAAACAAAATGCAGCAGCATTTGCAACTTTCTTTGGCACCACTTACATTTGTGAGTAAACTTTTTCACTAATGAATTTTAACAATTCAAAAGTAAGAAATTGAATAGAAGATGAGAGAACCCTTCTGCTATTCTATTTTTTATTTTGTTCTGTGTATTGCCACAACCAATCTTAAGCTGAATGTATAATCAATAACTTCAAATATTCAGTCCCAACTATCTCATTAATTTTTGCTAATTTTGATAGTTAAATTTTTTCTCAAAATTTAAATTTTGTTCTCTGCATAATTATCAAAAAATTTTCCTCTGTTATTCTATTTCAAGTGTGCCACCTTTTTAGCAAAAATTCTTTTTTTTTTGGAAGTAAAGTATTTTAATCATGTCTATAATGTTTATGTTTCATTCATTCATTTATTTATTACATAATGTTTGCATGAGTAAAATAAGTAAAGTAATAATTGTAATTCATTCGTATTGCTACAAAAAAAAACCCTACCGTGTTTTCATGTTTATATATGTTTTAACATTCACGTGCTGTTTTGGCCCCTCATCCTAAAAAGATGGTGCATCCCTGTCATATAAGGATAAACTGTAGTATCAAATTGCAAGGAGAGTTGTAAAGAACAATATTGAGTAAGCTATCTTTTAAATACTCCATTGTTTGTCAGCTACTTATGTAAGCGGTAGAAACTCATAACTACACAAATAATTGAATTAACTTACTTATTAATATTTGTCTGTAATTTTTGCTTAATTTTTTAATTTATTTTCCTATTATGGGATTGTATGAATTTTTTTAAACTAATAATTTAGTATCTGTGTATTAAGCTTTCGACTCTTTTCTCACATTTCTCAAAAATTCGTTCTTAAGTGGGAAAAAATTTTGGTTTAAGGCATACAAGATTTTAATTTAAAAATTATTGTAAGTTTTATTCAATATTTCTCAATTATTACATTATAAAAATCAATATTAATCCTCACGCTTCATAATTCTTTTGTCAACTTAGGTTCAAAATTACTTAACTTTTTCTTCCAGACATCTTGGAGCTTTAAACATAGCGTTTAAATGCTATAAAACAGGCTTGAATTCTTTGCAGAACAATGGATAATTAGAATCATCATCTGTTAACTCAATCGGAATAAAACTGAAATGGTACTATGAAAGGGGAAAGAGTAGGTTGGTCAACTAAATAGATGAAAAAAATGTGTCCCAGTGGAAATCGCAAGTTGGGCAAATTTTTGTACTTTAACATTGCCTGCGGAAATTAAGGGATACACCTCAAGAGAATGAAAAGAATAAATAATAATTGCCTTCTTTTTGAGATAGCTATTTTGCAGGGTTGATAAACATTTCAATTAAATATTTTATGTAACTTGATCTTGCTGGCTTGGTAAAAAAAATTTAAGCTACAAATTGTAATAGACATATAATTCGTATTATTTTAGAAGCCTTATTCTATTCTGTTAACTTTACTTAGCTTATCCTTTATTTTATATTAGCTCCGTAAAATTTATAAAGCAAATAAAACTATCTACTTTTATAGCTTATTAATAATGTAGTTTAACTTCTAATCTGAAATAATGTAAAATTGTTTTCTCTATGTTAATAGTTATGTTGTAAATATAAATTTAAAACTTTAATAGATTCTTTTCTGAATTAAGAAAAAATGCTTTCTTTTCTGTAATCTGCATTGCTAGTAATTATTTGCATTAAGGACAGAATTGTAATTTCATTGTTTTGCTTATTTCATATGTTTTAATATTAATAATAATTTGAATTATAAAACAAACCCAAAAAATATCTGCTATTTTAAGGATTTTGATTAATAACTTTATGGTTTGTCCAGAATTCTTATTTTTTTTATTATTTGTAGAATATTTTAAATTTATTCAGGATTCTTCATTTTTCTTAGCAAATATACTTAAAATGGTTTAGAAACACTGATTAAATATAGGAAAATAAATTAATATAGTTTTAAAAAGATTTTTTTAATTTTAAGATAATGTAAAAATTATTGTACTGTATTATTTTTCGATATTATTATTAAAAACACCAAAACTTTCCTGAATTTTTAATTAAAATTCTTAAAAATTACTTATATATAATATATTTATTATTTCCCTCTAAAGTATGTATATGCTAAGTTTGGTAGTCCTTGATCAAATTGTTCAAGCCTGTAATATACCAATATGCATTTTTTATAATAAATAAAGATACGGTTCATAGAAATTGATTGTCTTTAGAAAAGTTTGTTATTAGAATTATACATAAAGAACAGGAACCCCCATGGCCATTCAATTATTGGAGTCTCACACAGCACTCAGGGGAGAGAATTATACATAATGAGAATATTCTTTTGGGCTTCTTACATATGTGCAGATGTAAATGCTGCAGTATTCATTTTCATTATATTGCAAAATGATATGAATGCTATAACCTCTAAATTTATTATCATGCATATATTTCCGTAATCTTGTACCTTACAAAAACAACCATTTGATTGTTCAGTATTTTTCTGTTTTGTCTTTTCTTAAATCAGTTGGAATAGGGGGGGGGGGTTCAACATTTACATTGTATTTGTATGCTTCATTGCTTCAAAGGCTTAATTTTATGTTGGTTTTTGTAGCTCATCAGGTGTCTTTGAAT
Organism: Argiope argentata; assembly: GCA_026289955.1. Lineage (NCBI taxonomy): Eukaryota > Metazoa > Arthropoda > Arachnida > Araneae > Araneidae > Argiope > Argiope argentata. The sequence goes on along the minus strand of JAOUZG010016587.1, from coordinate 456,860 downwards.
ATGTTAATTATGCATTCATGGGATTTTTTCCCCATCTTCCCAAGTATTGAATGCTTTTAATATTGTATAAAGTTTAAAATTTTGGGAGAGTAAAGTGTGTGATGTTTGTAATATTGCCAAATCATTAAATAAGCTCATTATTTTTTTGAAAATTTATAAACAGCCTTTATATAATATGAGCTACTATTTAGTTGCATGGACTTTTTATTCATTGGTCTTCTTTTGAAGATGGGACTTTTCATTAAATATTGTTAGGTTGTAATAATTCAAATGGCAACTATTAAGGCACAAAACTTAGAATTATGAAGGAGAATTGATATCTGTCTTTAGTGTATTGAAAATCATCCTGAAATCTTGATTAAGAGTGTGGTTAATCAACACTTAAAATGAAATATATATGTATTTATTTAATTATTCTAATTGTAGCTTCTTCAGAATTTGGGAAAGGCCGATCGAACAACAGACGAAGATTTTGATCTCCATGTTAAGAATTTCTCTAAACAGCAGGTAATTTCTATTTATAAACTTGTCATGTTAAGCATAAATTTTCAGTTTTAGTTGACATTCTTCTTAAGAAAATGATGCATGGAAAAAAATGGTCTTGCATTAAAGATACAATAAACAAAATATTAAATTTTAAAGGTATATTTAAATAAAACCTAATAAAAAATTATATACGCTAATTTGGTCATTGCATGATAAATTTGATTTGCATATTATCAAATATGAATTTTATTTTTAAGAAGCTTCATGTTTTATTATTTTTAAATAAAATACATTATCTAAATAATTATAATTTTTTATGTAAAAGTTGTATTTGTTTGCCCTGTTTGAAATATTTTGTATGCTGACAATCTGTGTTTTATAGTGTTCTTTTACATTATGATGATTCTTAATTCTTTTTTGTTGTGTTTCTATAAAATGAAGATAAGGTTTATTGTTCTAATGAAATGTAAATCATTAAAGATATTATTGTATTAAATTATCATGAAAATAAATGTTTGATTTTTTTTTTTTAAATATAAATTCTCACTTATTTAAATTTGTTTTGGTTTTTTAGAATGCTGTGATGCGATTACATAAAGAGTTTAAGAATTATTATATGTGCCTTAAGGGTATGTATGAAAGCATAGAATTAATATTTTATATTTTTAATTCAGTAGAATCGCTTTTTCTCCTAACTGATAGCTGAAAAATTTGCAGAAATTGGTGCCCAAATGTATGGATTGGCAAAAATGAATAAATATAAAATTTGCTTGTTATTTTTTTAATGTAATCATTAAATGATTTATACCATAATAAAAATATTTTATCTGAATCCTTAATTTTTTGTGACTTACAATTAAAGAGCATGAAAGGTAATCTATATCTCCCTTAATATAGAAATATTGTCTTGTTAAATTTTTGATAATGGATTTAAAAGATTTGCTTTTCTAAAAAAAAGATTGTAAGCTTAAAGATTTTTTCCTTGCAAATATCAAAATTCTTTTAATATGCTTTTATTTCAAATAATGTTAAATTCTTGCTTCCTTTCCTTGCTTTTTCCACTCCTTAAAATATTACTTTACAACCTGCACATAAATGCATTATTTTTGCATCTCTTTGTATCTTGAATATACATACAGGGAAAATGCAGGAATTTTTTCCCAGATTTGAGTGGTAACCCTGCTATTAATTCTTGCTAATTCAAAGCTTGTACTTCCAAAAAAACTCTACAAATAAAGTTTTTAAAAGTTAACTTCAAGAATAAAGGAGGAATTGGATGATCCTACTGTTATTTTTTTCCAGACTTTTCTCATTGGAACTAAAATATTCACACTTTATTATAGCATTCACTAATAATGTCAATATATTGTATTGATTGCTAAATATAATAAAAAATATTTCTATTTAAATCACCATAAAATCAGTTTATTGCTTTGGGGGGGGGGATGTAATGCTTTTTTAGTATGTCTATTGTTCCCAATGTTTAATCTTGGTACATTATCTTTGTATTTTGGGCTGGTATTGAATATACCAATGAGTTTCAAGGATGTTTTAAAAAATGCTCTTACATGCAAACATTTCATGGCATTAATGAATCACTTTCCTGTCATTCCTTCTTTTTTATAAATATATATTAAAATAGGTTAAATAAATCAGTTTAATAAATTATTATAAAAATAATATAAAGAAACTTGATACTGTAAGCATTTGTTTGTAAAATACTAATAATAATTGCATAGATAAATTGATGAAGACAATGTTGCAATTTTAAGTGCTAGTTTTTGTTAAAAATAGAACTATTGATGATGTAAGGATATTTTGTGAGAAATTTATTATTTCTGCCCCTCCATTTTAGCTATGCAAACTGCAAGAAGGAGTTTGATGGATACTGTGTGTGAATTGTATGAACCATGTTGGGATGGTGTAGAGCAGTTTCTAATCAAAACTGAGGTAAATTTTGAAATACAATTCTTTTAAATTTGAACCTATTCCAATAACAAATTTTAGTTGTATTGTGTTTTTATTTATGTCTCATTCACTGCAGTTTTATTTTTCTTTAGGTTTCAAACAAAAATTTTGAAGATTTTTGTGATAGAATAAATTGTGAACTTGTAGCTCCAGTTGGGTCTTATATATGCCAATTTCCCGACTATACTGTAAGTTTACCTGTTTATGGAGCAGGATACTAATCATGATTTTCTTTTAATGTTTTACAAACTTTTTGTAAAAATATTGGGGGTAGGGACATTGTATTCAATGTTCATTATCTCTCCCTTATACTGAAGATAATGTTCTCCTTCCTTGTGAGTTTCTATTGTTTGTTAATTATATATCTGATAAATTGAGACAAGATCTTGCTCTTCAGTTTCCGAATTTGAATCTAATGCTGCTGTCTAAATAGAGAGTAATACGAAATTCTTTATTATTTCTTTAATAATCTTCAATAACTCTTAGTGTTTCTACATACATATCTAGTCCACTATAAACATATTAATATTAAAATGGCTTTCGTTATCAGACTGATTAATGAATTTCTTTATTTGTATTATTTGTTACAGAACAAAATTTCTAAACGGAATCGAAAACTTTTGGATTATGATAACTCTCGACACAATCTTCAAAATCTTGAAACTATGAAAAAACGTGAAGAAACCAAAATTGCTAAGGTACTTCTGAAATCTTTTTAACTGTTGTTACATTTATTTAACTGTACTATAACTTTTTTTCCAACCTGAAGTGTTTGAAAGTTTTTAACCACTTAACTGTTTTGCCCGAGTGCCATTCGTGCATCGATTTATCGAATTTTGATAGTTGTAAGCTAAAAATGAAGCATTTATAAAGATTATAATTCAATATTAAAACTACTTCAAATACATAAATAAGTCAAGTATTCAATGGATTTTCATTTGAATTAAAATAAAAATATTCTCAAAATAGAAAATGGCATCTTATTAGATAGCAAAGAAATTAAAACAGTTAAGTGGTTAAACTTAAAAAAATAGTGTATTATGTTTAAATTTGAAATGCATTTGTGCTATTTTAATCAAATACTATTTTTTTTATGTGCTGTGTTTTTTGAATTGTGAGTTTTTTATTACAGGAATTTATTCCTTTTGTAATCATGTGATTGTTAAATGTTTTATTTGATATATTGTTTTTTAATTAATTTTATGAATACAAATTTTCTCTTGAAATGTTGTGGTTTACCAACTAAAACGTTTATTTTTTATTTCGTGATCTATAGCTCATATGATTTTAAAATAGACATTTGCTTTAATTATTCAGTTTAACATGAAAAGAATGGTAATACTTAATAGTATTTTTTAACTCTATATTTCTGGCCTGTAATAATTTTATGTCTGTATCACAATGAGTACTGATATTTTAACTAAGGAAACATGTTCCGAATTTTTATGTACTCTAGTGCTCTCTGTAAAAGCTAGAATTGAGGGGGGGGGGGGTATTTTAAATTTAACTTTTAGTATCTTAATTTTTCAATATAATTAATATTTGTTGTGAGCTTAAAGACTTGTCAATGAAATTATAAATAATCCATAAAAAGTTCCTAGTTTGCAAATGTTTGTTTATTCTCTCTTAATTTTGATAAAAACTAAGGTGTTACTCCATCGACTTAATCTGCTCATTAAACTCCAAGATTGATATTATGGTTCTTCTCGAATCACAATTTGATCTCATATCTATCTGCATATAGTTATGCATTTTCACTTGTTATAAGAAATTATAAGTACATTCATTACTAAAAATAAATTTATTCAATGATTCCAAATTGCATGAACTACTAACATTTTATTCATCAGTTTCTAAAATTAAATTAGCAAGTATATATTATGAATTCTTAGAAAGCAACATGTAATTCTAAGATGATAAAAGTCAAAAGTGAATTTACGCATTTTTCCTTCTTGTATTTAAATGTATTTCATCAAAATTGATTGACATAATCTTAATGACATGAGAATAATTGCCTTAAAACAATAATAGTAAATTAATTTAATCATATCAATCAACTTCAGTGAATACATCTTATCACAAAAAGATACCATACTATTCTTATTGATATAATTCTTAAAAAATTATATTAATAATGCTATGGTTAATAATATTATAATTATTATTTTTATCTATTTTTAAAAAATGGTAGTATTCTGAGTAATTAGTTGTACTTCAAAAGTAGATAAATCAATTGGCTACAAAATGTGTTGATGATCCTGTAGTTTGGAAACTTCATTGTGTAAACTTAATGTACACACATCTTTATCTGTTTTCAGTCTTCATGTAAATGATTTTTCAATGCTCATTTATTCTAACCTCACTTCAGCCATTTTGTATTTTAATCAGAACTGATCAGTGTGCTCTAATTCATACCATACAACAACAAAAAAAGCTTTGTCTCAGTTCTTCACTTATGTGAACCCATAAACAATCGGAACATGCCAATGCCTGATCAACAAATCTGACTTGATTATGCGTCTATATAATCATTTTATACTTATAGATTAAATGTGCTATAACAAGAACTGTATTGTCGCTTAGTCTGTAGTCTGCTAGACCTTACTTTTATAAGTAAGCAAATAATAAAAACCTTTTTGGTTTTTGTTTAAAAATTTGATAATTATTAAGGTGAACGTTTGTATTTATTCAAGTTATGAATGCTTTAATTGTAAAAAATATAACACCATATCTCATAGGCCTAGCATTTTGATATAATGCAATATTTTTAAAGTGTTTCGATAGTTCTGTTTTGCAGTATTTAATCTTGGTTCATGAATTTTAATTGGTGTTTGAAATAAACGAATCTTTATATCTTGAAAATGTCAGTGCCAAATTTTGTATATTACCTGTGTAATTATGAAGTATCTTTTGTTAATTTTAGAAATAAGTTTGTCACAGGTATTTTATGCTTATTATGTTCCTGTTCCTTTTGAAGTATGTATCTAACCTTTTTGCTGTGTCCTTAAAAAGGTTACAGCAATGTATTAGGCTTATTATTATAATGAAATACTTATTTAACTAACAAAAGTTTTCTTAGACTCTTAGCTACCTTTCCTCAAATGTTTCACTTATTTAATGTTACTGGATATTAAATAGCCAGAATAACAAGCTTTTTAGAAAGATTTTAAAAATTGTTTTAAAGCATTTTAAGCTAATTGAAAGTGTTCTTTTATTATAACTTTTAATTTTCACCCTTTGCTATCCTTTCCCTCCATTCATAATTCATCATTATTGAAGTCACATATATTCACTATAGATTTAATGCATAGAATTAAGTATAGATATAACCATTTTTATTTCACTGTAGCATTACAACTGTTGATTTGATCATAAATAAAAGGGAAATTATAAAATTCTCTTCAACAATTAGACATAAAGTATAATTTCCTACCAAATGAACTTTTATTGACATAGTTACAATTGAAAGTAGAGTTAGTTATTTAAAAAAATCATGTTTGAATTCAATTCATGTTATTTTAATGCATTATTACATAACTATGTATGAAGAAATTTTTATGCATTCTTTTGTGTAGTTCTTAAAATTTTAAAGGATTTAAAACAGGTATCATTAAAAAATTCTCGTATAATTTGACCTGAAACTTTTTCTTTAGGCCAAGGAACAATTAGAAGAAGCTCGCAATCATTTTGAGGTGATTAATTCTGAGCTGCATGAAGAACTCCCTTCTTTGTATGATAGGTAAACTAAACTTTAAAAAAAAGTTACACCTGACATTTTAGTATTTTCATTTGACAATTTGTAATTAAAGAACATTATAATTCATAACTTTTGAATTTGCTATCTTTCATTTTATATATGGATATTTAAATGAATGTTTAACTATGTATTAAATTTTTAGCCGGGTATCTTTCTTTGCAACTCATCTGCAGAATCTCTTTCAAGCTGAAGCTGGTTTTCATAGGCAGGATGCAAAATTATTTTTAGAAATGGATAGCATTTTAGATAATTTGAATCAAGCTTATAAAAAAGGAGCTTTTGTTGAAAAACCTAAATTGTGCATTGAGTAAGTTTTAGATATGTTTGCTCTTGAATCTGAAAATAATTTATATGTTAAAGTATTAGTAATATGTAATTATTCATGCTACTTTGGTTGCTGCTATCTGTACTATAGTTCATATTCAGCAGGCAAAGGCTAATTTTTGGCATCTGCAATTAATGAATGGCTTCGGTATCTCTACGGCTTATTTTAAAACACAATGTTATCAGGAGTGGCACCAGATGGAGCTGACCTTGAAAATCTTTGAATTTAATTTTTGCTCTCGGGCCTCTAAAAAGTATTTAATTTTTTTCTTAGGCCCTTTAAAAATAACCGAAATATATTGATTTTTTTTACTTAATTTTAGAACGAAAAAAAAAATTATATTAAAAATATTTCTCTGGATCAGATGACATTTTTCTGGGCAGGAGGAGGAAATGAAAATTAAATTTAAACTTTTCTTAATTTTGAATACTTTTTACTGCTTTGTTCTCTCCGGAAAATTCCTATTTAATCTTTCGGAAACCAGTCTGATATATATATATATATATATATAACTTTTTCAAAACTATTTTCTGCGCCTTCTCATAATCGGCCATTGTTGTACAATGTGAAATCGTAGAATAACATTTTTCTTTTTTCGGTCTATGAATTCAAACAAATCCAGATATACTTTTAGTAATTTTCAACAAATTTGTTTTTTTAATATTTGAATTTTTCGAAAAAAAAATGCAGATTGCTATATGTAATTTTTGCTAGATTCTTCCTTTTTATTTAAATAAATTTCCTTAAGGTTCCGGGCCTTTTATGTAAGCGCAGAACACCGATTTCACCTCAACAACTTAAACCAATAAAATGGCTTTTTTTTTTTCATTTTTCATTACAGTTTTACTGGGTTATTGATTTTACCGTAAAAATTCCACTAAGAGAAAGTGGGTATTGATATGAGAGAGCGTTGTTAATACACAATCTTTTCCGTGTGTAATTTGGAAAACGAAAGAGGTCTGTGCAGTCAGCAGGAATCGCACACAAAGAAGGAATCTTCTAAAAGCCCAGCAACTGGACAGTGTAATTAATTATATTCTTATTCTATTCCTTTATCTTCACTATGCTTGGCTGTAGAACTGAAATTCTTTGAAGTGTGGGAAGAGTTAATGTGATGGAATTTTTCTTAATGAGCATAATTCGCTCCTGAATTGTTAACGTTATGCGTAACATTTGTTTGTTTGCTTGTTTTGAAAAATTTATATGAATAATTGGTTAAAGATATTTGTTTGACTACGTTTTAAAATTTGGCAAGAAAGACAGCACTATCGCTAAATGAATGTGTAGCGTGCTTAGTTTCTCCCTTATAAAGGTGATGCTTCCCGGCCTACAATGCAATGATTTATCAAATTTTCAACTTCCACCTTATTTCTTTAGAAGGTTGTTGCTTTATAGGATGTATTATTTCTTCCTTTCCCAACCAATCTCCTTCATGGCTTTCCGTTGTAACACAGAATACACACCCATTAGTTCTGGCTATTTTTTTTTCACTGGCTTATCGATGTTGCGGCGATCCATCTTTAACCACATAATCTTGACCAGAAACACAATCTCTCTGATTAAAACTTCTTACTTGCTCAAATGTCTTGAGATTATGTTTGTTAATGCTTTCCGGACAAAACTTCTATGCAAATATGAGAGTTCTCTTCTAACAAGTGTTCAACAAATACCGATACAGTCCTTTTCAGCATTTGATGTCACGGTGTCTTCTGCCCATTCATTCAGCAAAACATCGCTCGTTAAACAAATCTCTCTCTTTCTGGTTATGTGAGTATCTCACTGTGCGAGGTATTCATTAAGCGATATTTGATTGTGTCTCTATATCTCTTGTTAAGATGAATTCATATTTACAATTGTTCCATACATTTAGTGGAGACTTTTATGTTTTACAAAAAAATTGGGTTTGGAAACAGCAATCAGATTTTAAACATAGATGTCAGGACTTTTACATTCATTCTCTAATTCAAGATATATTCTTTCTCCTTTATATACTTTTTAGAACTAAGAATGTTAGCATCCAAGAGAAATGGCACTAGATACTTTGCTATAACAAAATGAAAGCAATTTCTTCTGTTCTTGTAAATTGCACCCACCCCCCAAATGTGACCTTGTTTCTATAGTATTTTAAAAAATGATAAAAGTGACTAGCATTTCCTTAGAATTTTGACATTTTGAATTCTCCAAAAATCAAATCAGATGTTCATCAAAAGACTGAAAAATTCAGAAGTCTTATTAAAAAAAATTGTGGAAAGTAGTTAAGATTCCAAAAATATCTTATTATCAGATCATAGTTGATTAGGGATTTTTCTTAAAAAATGAATAAATTCAAAAACTTAAAAATGAACAATTTCTGTCATCTGAATCAAAGAAAGAGAAACCTTTTGGAGATCTTAGGTTTAGATCTTGGTTGTTATTAGGTTTAAAAACATTAATATCAGAGTCAATGTCAGTAATGTTTGGAGATGGCAGATATTTTTGCCTTTGGCCGAATGTACTGCTGCAGAAAACAGAAATCTCAAAAGCGAAATTGTAATCTAATAATAATTATCATACAGCATATAATATCTTTATTTCTTATGCATGCACTTATATTTTTTGAAATATATATTAATTTAACATTAATTTATATGTTTAATAACTTAATTCTGATGCAAATAAGTACTGTTTTATTTTTAGAAATAAGTAAGTATTGGTATATTTCCTACCTCTAAACTTACGTATATATTTTGTTAAATATATGATAGTGAAATTGATTAAAGAAATAAATATAAAAGGTGATTAATCCATTATATTAACATTTGGGTTAACATAAATTAAATAATGAAATATTTCTCTTATGTTTGCTTTTGTTATAAATTGAAGTTTTGTATTTATTATTTTATTTTTCTTTATTTGATTAGGTAATGTTTCATAATGTAAATTATTTTGAAATACGTTCCTAAATTCTGATCATAAATTGACAGCTTCTAGAAATGGAATTTAAAATGGTGTATTCAGAATGATGTGCTTCCTTTGATTGTTCTTAATTTATTTTCTGATTGAATTCCAAGAAAAATCAATCTCATTTACTATCTGAATGTATAAATTTATCTGTTAAAAAAACCCAGATGCAGTTATTACTTAAAATTCCTTTACTAAGTGTTAAATTGATGGTATAAGACGATGAGTTTACAGATGTTTAATTAAATTATCAAATCAAAATGTTGAGATTGGATAAATTTCTGCAATTTGTGATGGCAAGAACTCATTTAAAATGTTTGTTTTAATTTTTTTAACAATAAATGGTAGATCAGCTGTATATTGTTGAAATATAAACAAACTATTTTAACATGCTCGCTATTACGAATCATTCCTCTAATTCAGATAATCTAATTAGATTAATTTATTATATCTGAGTTTTAGTAGAGAAGGGATCATCTAATTAGAAAATGAAGGGTAATTCACACTCCAGGCAACTTGTTAAATCAATAATTTATATCTTAACTTGCCACTGTAAGGAATTTTGTAGATCAATGCTATTGGAATATTTTTGATTTTATGTTAAGAATTTTTATTTACGTATTTATGCTTTTAAAAAATAAAATTTTTAGAAATTAGATTAGTTTAATGAAATGTGCAAAAACTTTTGCGTACCTATCTCTGTTGATATTTTTAAAAAAATATACTTGTGGAATTTTTTAAAAAGTTAAAACATGAAAATAACTTTAGCAATCTTAAATGGAAAATGTAATGAATATTCTTAATAATACTTTGTCTGGAAGGGCTTGACTGTTTTATACTGTTAGATTTAATTTGGGGTATCTGTGACATTAAAATTCACTCAGTTTTCTTCCAAGAAGATTTTTAATTGTGTTTTACTCATTCTCTTACAAGGTCTTCAAAGAATGGTGCAGAATCGAAACTGCCTGATCCTGATTACTTTTTATCAAAAGACAATAAGGTATCAGAAAAAAAGGGACAAGAAACTAAGGCTGAAGGGGAAAAAACGGAAGATAATAAAATAGAAGAAATGAAACTAGACGAAAGTAAAATGCAAGAAATTGAGGGTTAGTTATCAAGTTGTTTATGATCTTCTAAAAGTTTATTTTATTATTTTAAAAATATCAGATTTTTTCTGTTAATATCTATTATTAAGTAATTTTAATTATTGCATATTTTTCATGAACTGTTTAATTTTATCAGTAGAAAATTAGTTATTCTTATTAAAATATATTTTACGTTATTAAACTGCCATCGTTATGCTAAATTACCATATTTCAAAATATTAAAATAGTCAAGGTGAAATTTATATATGCAACGCTTTCAGAGAGTTTCAATTAAAACTTCAGACCTGGGGTCTACAATAATACTTATTCCATCTCTGAAGATAGCACCTAATAGGAATCAATAGTAATAAGGTTTTGAGACAGAAGAGTTTTTTATGTAATCTTTTATTTTACTTATTTCACTCAAAAATTGTTTCAGTTTTAATAGATATAAAGGATTCAAAATCGAATTTACTACCTCTGAATCTAACATGCATGATTTTCAGTATTTAAAAAAATCTTCTATTATAAAATAAAATATTTCAGAACAGTCATATTCCTGCGATTGAGAGTACTAGTTTTAATGCAAATTGTAAATCTGAACATTAAACTTTCAAGAAAATTAAATTATGTGGAAAGTTTCTGCTCATTGATTAATTTTAGAAAGAAACGAATTTGTTTATAGTAAATGCTTTAAATGCATTTCTTAATTGTGCAGTGAAATTTCATGCAACTGTAAATTTCCTCTTAAATAAACATGGTTTCTGAAATATCTCCTCTTTATTCTCTGTGGCATTTGATTAAGTGTAAACCTGGGAATGTGCTGACTGGGGGTTATTTAGAACTAACTTTTTACCTAGATTTTTGGGATGATCTAAATTACTAATATAACAAAAGATATATATATATATATATATATATATTAATCCCATTGGCCACTCAGTTGGTCATTATTGAGGATGTAAGATATGAAAATATGTAGTTAAAGAAAAGGAATACTTAAGATTTAAATTTATTCTTGACTAGGCAATCTGTGACTAAAATTTTACAATTCATTGAGTTGTTTACAGTTTGTCAAATTTTTCAAGTGGAGGTGTTAGTCTTTATCTGTTTTTCTTAACTGTTCTGAAACAAAATTCCATGGTCTTTAAGCTAGTAGAAATATTTTATATATCTTGAACTTTCAAGTTTTTGAAAATGTGTTGAGAGATTTAAAAAAAAAAAATTAGTTTCCAGTCTAATATTTAGACTATAGGAGAAAATATTCTTTGTTGACTACTACATAAATCTAGAAAGTTTCTAGAGAGTTTTGAACAGCATTTTATGAAAATTATAGATACTTCTTTATAGTACAAACAGTTTTCAAATTAATTAATATATTATATTCAAAATATTTAAAGGATTAGATATGTCGACTATACATATTACATGTGCTAACTAATTTAATTTTAAATAATTTGGACATTGCACATTTCAGTGTTTTTGGAATTGAATTTCATCATTTTTCAGATTAATTTTTTTATGTAAATGTACTATATAATATTTTTAATATCTCAAGTACTTTTCATGTAAATTATTAATTTAATCACATTTATTTTACTTCTCATTTATTTTCAGTTATTTATTTAATGAAGTTTGCCTTTTTTTAATCCAGCCATTATTGCTAAAATCAGATGTTTGAAGTAAATATAGATTATTTTTAAGGATAATTATGTTTAATATCATGGGTTTGAACATAACTGATTTCTTTGTGGATATGTATACATTATTGAAATTTAAATGATTTAAGAAATATTTTTATTGTTGTTTTGTACAGTTTTTTGTTATGTGATTGTTTTTATTTCTGCTTTTATTCTTTTTTAGTTATGTTTCAAACAAGTATGTAGATTTCTAATTGATCATGCCTAAATGGATTGTTAGTAATATTTAGTAACCTGTATTCGTGCTGCTCTTTACTATACAATTTTAAATGTTAATTTTACTATGCAGATTTAGCAGTTTGGTGAAACTTAATAACTGAAGATACCCGAAAAATTTCGTACTTTTTTAGAAAAACATGGTGTAGACATACTTTAATCATATTTAGGGGTTTGATACTATTCAAAATTAGTAATATGAAACCAATATTTGAAATAAACATCAAAACTTTTTGTGAATTGGCATTTAATAGCATAAATTTCAGCAAATTCTTTAAAAACTTCAAATTGGCTACTCCTAAGACTTTATTTTCATCCAAACAAACTTTATACCAAAATAAACTGCTGTATGCGATACGGATTGATCTATACAATAAGAATTTTTAAAAAATATTTTTGGCAAAAATTGACATTTTTAAAGTGTTCGGCATTTTATGACATAATGTAAGCCAAAAGAGTATTAATAGTTAAAAACTGGGTTGGTAGTGATGTTTTCTGGGATAAATATCTGATTGTGAGTGTAAATTGGCTAAGGATGTCTGTAGTTATGGTATTAATTACTGAATTACAGAAGCTTGTTTTTCAATTTTCCCATTTTCCTAAAAAGTTTTTATACTATTTAATTACTGAAATATGTTAAGAGAGCATTGAGAAACTATTATATTTTCATTGCAGATGCTTCTTCTAATTCTACAAATGAAAGTGTTGCCTTTTCTACTCCTCCTACGACAGCGGAAAGAAGTATGAACTTGGAAATGCTGTCAGAAATATCAGCAAGTGATGAAATAACTGAGGTATTCCATTTCAGAAAATTTTTATGAACAATTGTATTTTCTTTTTATGTAAATTTGTAAATTAGGGTGAATAAATGAGCTAAAAATAAACCTAGCAGTTTACGGATTTCTGAAATGGTTATAGTATAAACACAAACTTAGCAAAAAAAAAACTTTTTTAAAGTATGTTGGGGGGGACGTACGCTAGAAGAAAATTGTCATTGAATAGGAACATATTTATTGTATTGAAGTGTAAGATTACTTGTGCAGAGGTGAAAAAATTCATGAATAGTGAAACAAATTAATAGAATTGTGTCTAAGCTACCTGTGATGTGATATTAAATGCATCTAACGGTGATTATATAAGAATCCTAAATTAATCTGCAAAACATACTTCTAAGCTTGTTGCAACTATTCATTAAAATCAATCAGTCGTTACAGGAACAAAGTTCCTTCTGATCATATTCCATTTATATTATATCGGAATTAGGTTGTATTCAGAGTAGAGTGGCATGATAGGTTGCTGATACTGTACAAGAAAACCGATAAGCTTAACAAAATTCTAGAATTACATTCATTATATATCCTCATCTATTGTATGGCTCGGCATTGAGGAGCATTCATAGGCAACATTTACGAAACAAAGAGATATCCTTTTTTTTTTTCATTTAAAATCTCCCTCGAACAGTGTTTAAATATGCTCTTGTCTACATTCAGTACTTGTCAAAAGCCTTTCATGAGTCATTAATTGCAAAGAGAAAAACAAATGTCATTCGTGAGCATGGCTGCTTTCTATACTGACAATAGTCTTCTTGTGTTTTACTTTTGGTAAATATGCAATAAAGTCTGTGTAATGGTTACCTTTCATTTCACTAATCTTGCAAAACCGTGTGGTATTATCAATACTGTGGTATTAGCTTGATGAAACTAGTTATTAACCTAGGATGGCTTTTATTAATGTATTGTATGCAAGTATGACGTCTGGATTTTATATATTTATATATAGTTTTGGAAAATATAATTTCTTTCTCTTATTGTCCTATTGTTCTCCTTCTTCCCAACTTTTTCATTTACATTTAATTTTTATCTTTGAGGTATTAAAAATCTTTTTAATCAATATTCACATCATGTTTTGGAATAGTAATATTTTATTCTGGCATCTGATATGTGCATTGAGCATTTCCTTATCCCTGTATGTTCTTGCAAATATGTACTATAAAGCTTAATTTTCGTTTCAGGTAGGTTCAAAAAATAAATAATTGCATTTATAGATTTCTTAACCAATTCCTTTCTTGTGTGGGAATTTTAATTTCCCTTAGTTAAACAAAAAAAATTCTTAACTATTGGGAGAGATATCAGCAACAAAGTATTAATTGCTTTCTCTCTCTTCTCTCCAAAACATAGATATGTCAGATCCTTTTTAATTATGTTATTATATTCCAATATACTGTGATGTAATTTTATTTTTGAGAATGCAGTAAGAAATATTTAAATCATGGCTGAATAGTTTCATTCCTTTAAAATATGTTGTATAAAAATGCTATGAATTCATGAATGAATGTTTATATGTCTGAACATCTTGTGATTAAAATATGTACCATTTACTAGAAATATGTGGATTAAAGCTTTTTTTGATACTTTGTCATCTTATGTTTTTATCCTTTTGTATTCCCTTTAGCGAATGTTAAGGAAAGGAAAGTTTTTATATATAAACTTAATTTAAAAAGCATTTTTATTGAAGAATTTTTGTGAAAATGAACAAAGAAGCTGTATGTGTGTTTTTGTTTTAAATAATTGTCAATATCTTTCTATATATGTGTGTATTACATTGCAGTTTTTTTTAATTAATTAAGGATTACTTACATCTTGTTAACTTTTCATCTATATTTTATTTTAAAAATCCTTTGCAGGAAGAAAAATCTGTTAATAAAAATGAAATACCACCAGGAGCTAATGTTTTATATCAGGTTAGTAAATATTTTTATTTCTTTATAGCATTTGAATATTTTAATAACAATAACCGAAATGTCATTTCAAATTTATTTTTAATCTAATACTCTTATTTCAGGTTCAAGGCACTTACAAATATACTGCTGAGGATGTTGATGAACTTTCATTTAATGTTGGTGATATAATTAATGTGGTTGCTTATGATGATCCAGAGGAACAAGTATGTGTGATGAATCTTTTATTTCTATGTTTATATTTATTAGGAATTAATTATTTAATGACGTTTGCTTTTGAAAGGCATACATACTGCTTAAAGTTTCGTTAATAAATATAAAATTTCGCCAATTTTAAAGCTTAGCAAGAGCATTATATATTTTAAAAATTGTTATTTATTTATAAGTATTTGTGTAGTCATTATATTTAATATATAACATTGTATTTCCATAAGTTAATTTTGTTCTTTTGTTTTTTCAGGAAGAAGGATGGCTTATGGGTATTTTTAATGGAAAGAAAGGGTTATTTCCTGCCAATTTTACTACTCGTATTTAAATAAGTAGAGGTTTTTAAATGTTATTTGCAATATCTATGCAAGTGTACATTGTGATATTTTGAAAGCCATTCCTTGTTTTACGGATCTGTTGTAGCAAAATATCTTTACAAATATATATTATTAGTTGTGCATCGTATGAGTCAGCTTTATATATTTTTTTCCGCTCTAAATTTGTATGTAGTTATGTATGAACTATACTGTATTGTATTATTTGATATTGTTTATTTTGGAGTTTAATATCCACTGTGTGGAAAAAACTATTTTGGTGTTTTAACCTTTGTCGTGATCTGTTTAATGAAGGCAAATACGTGGATATAATAGATTATATTTTTCATAGTAATGAAGCATCGTGCTTTTCTTCTTTGAATTGTCTGTTTATGTGTAATAAAATTGTCTTCGATGCATAATTGTTCTTTTGTTATCTATAGATATGAGGCAAGTTTGTATTAATATACGATACAACTTGTAAACTTTAATATTTATAGTTTATTCTTGTTTTAAATGATGACTTAAACGTGTGGGTCCAACTTTGTACTGAGCTCTATATTTGGACCAGCCATATTATTTTTTGTATCTAGATTCCCTTATTTTTAATGAAGGGTTTTCCAAGAACCCAAATTACCATAAGCATTGCCATTTCATCGTTAATAATAATCATACAGGGTTTTTTTTTCTTTTTGCAGCTATCTTGTTCATAATATTTATTTCACAAGTATTTTTTATGTCATCTATCATTTAACATGTTTACATTTATTTTTATAGGATTGGTAAAAGTTAAAAGCATATGCTGATATTTTTGGTATGCGGAACATCAATTTTATTGATGTAAAGTATTTTAACTTGTTGAAAATTAGTGCCTTAAACAGTGTGATGACCTTTTCTGATAAAATTTCTTTGAATTTAATTATTTTAACTCCATTTTAGTGTGTATTTTTTCACTTGGACTTGTCTTTATCATTTGTACTTTCTCCTTCAAATATCATTTGTACAAAACAAGTCATGTATATGTATATCATTTTGAAATGGTTTTATTTCTATTGACTTTCCTTGTCTTATGGAGTTGATTTTGAATAATTTAAAAATTTTACATGTATCTGTAATTATTTTAATGCCATGCATAAAGTCAGTATCTATTAATATTTTTTTGTCTGCATTGGCTGTTGAAGTTCAACAATGTTCCTTATTCCAACCTTTTTTAAAACTGTGTTCACTAATGAAAATGTCCTTTCAAATGTTGATTTTTAATAAAATTTTCTCTACAAGCTTATTTTTGTTTCAAGCTGTAATTTCTAAACTAAATATTATTACAACATTATGCAACTTATTCAATTTTTAAGTTATGTGCCATTGTAGAGCATTTAAATATGTCTGGACTAATGTAAATTCCTCCATATTCGTTGGTTACTAAGATTTCACTTTTTTTTCCCCCGTGTTGTGCCAAACTTTGAAGTACGGCCAAAAACTGTTTTTAAAAATAAAGCAAGCAAAAAGAAAAAAAAGTTTAAATTATTGTTCATAGTTTTGTTTTTTAATATACATATATATATATGAGTCATGACTTTAAAAAATATATTGTATATGAAAAATAAATATCGGATGTAAAAATAATTGTTTAAAAAACTTTTAAGAAAGGATTTAATCATTTGATGTATCAAAAATAAATTTTGGTGTGGTATGCGAATTTAAAGATAATGATATGGTCTCATGGTGTATGTGGTTTGAAATTATGGGATCTATACCGAATTACATATGTAGATTTTAACAAAGCGCTAACCGAAAAAGTTTTTAGTAGCAAGTCTGATTAGTAAGTAAAAGTGTGTTAAAAACCTCGTTTAGAAATTATCCAAGTAGTAAAATTACACTTATAATAATAATAATAAACTTAAATCGAGTAAATTTAGACTTTTTTTTAAAAAAAAGCTAAACATTCTAACATTACAGCTGAACCTCCTAACTTTTCGATTACCTACACTTTCGTCAATGAGTACAGTTAGGTTCTTGGTATATTGATATTCTCACATGCATGACAGTATGACACAAATTGATTTTTTTTAAAGCTAAATTATAACGTCTTTAATTTTTTTATAAAATGAGAAGAAATGTAATGACTTCAAAGGTGATATAATATACATCATAAATAAAAACTCTTCCATCTCCTTTTAATTTAACACCTCTTTGTATTACAAATTAAGGACCACTTGTTAAGTGAAGTTTATATCTACATTTGACTTCAGAAAGTAAAATAGAATTGTTAAACGGAACGTAATAAGCAATAATATTTTGACACAGATATCATTTAAGTAAAATGTCTAACTTAACCCTTCATTGTTGTAGCTTGAAGCAGTTACAATTAGAGGTGGACGATAACCAACTTCATGATCACGATGTATTGCTTAAAATAATACGTCTATTCATCGCTTTTTTATGACAATAAATTATAAATTATCACTCTTAGCTTACTGCTTTGTCAGAACCTCTCTAAAAAAGTAACTAAATTACCTTATTAATTTTCGTTTATGTGTTAAAATTAGCATTTTTCATTGCATCATAATTCTTCAATAATAAAGTAATTTTATACACATATATATATCTACGCACAGCCAAAACTATTCAAGCCTCAGGCATGAAATTTGGCGGGCATGCCCACATGATTACAAAAGTATCCAATAAGAAGGGATTTTTCGAAATATCCATTAGTTCGGTGGAAATTAATTAACCCCCCTTACTTTCTGTGAAATTAAAACCTACAGTGCTACTTTTTGAGTAAAACACGGCCTTTCGAAATAGCGATCGCTGATGTGTCCCGTTTCGTCCTGTAAAACCGCGTTTTTAAAATTCCCATCGTTACGCATCCGTTCAACTTATACTCAATATCGTGGTATAATCGGATGGACTTTCTATCGTAGACGTCGGAGGTATAATTTATTTTACGAAATATCGACGCAAAAATTAAATATCGATTTTTTTAATAGAAGTCCATTTTGACAGGTCTATTTCTTGAACGACCCTGTAAAATAGACGCTTTGCTGGAAAAATACAGAGAATATGTTTCTTGAAAGACAATACGATATAGTATGTTGCAATACAATTTTTAAAAAAAGTCGAATTTCTAAAACTGAATTTTTTAACGATGAGACGGAATTTCACTTTAATATTTAACTAAGCCGAAGTTTTTCAAGAAAACTTAATCAAATTTTTTAACATAAAATTGGGAAAAAATTTCAAAATCGTGTGCAAGATTGTAAAAATCTGATAGAAAATTGCGCTCCCCCCCCCCTTCTTTTTTGTCGTTTATTGGGTTTTCCACTTCAACATTACAAATCTAATCCAATCTATATTAATAAAAATCCAATCTATATTAATAAAAATGGAACTCGAAATGCGTTGCTAAGCGCAAAACTAGAGAACGGCTCGACCGATTCGGCTAATTTTTATTTTAATATTTTCATTAAGACACGATGGTTCTTATGGAGAGAAAAAATGAAAAAACTGCAAGGAAAATAGTTAAAAAGACACTTTTCTTACTTTCCCGCCAAAAATCTTCATTTCCTTCCCCCACACCGAGTAAGATAGCAGGAAGTAATAAATTATCATTTGCTTAGAAAGAAATGTGCGAAGTCAGTTGGTTTTCATTTATAGGTAACTGGATGTTTAAAAAAGAAAGAAAATTGTTGCTTTTATTATTAGTCTGTATGGATATTTAATTTATGTCTGCTCAAAATAAAGTCATAATAAAGTAATAAATAAAGAAAGAAAAAGAATAACAGAGGGCAAAAAGGGTTTGTAGAAAGAAAAGTAGTGAAGAAAAAAAGAATAGAAAAATAAAGAAAAGAAGGGTGTGTGTGTGTCACCATTATTTCCTCTGTGGGCGGCATTTTCCAAACTATTTTTAAACTTTCGCATCTCTTGAAAATCAGTTGTGTCTTTATTTGTTTAGTGTGTTTACATTAATGAAAATTTGAATCTCATTATTCTATAAAAACGTAGAATTTCAGACCTTTCCCTCCTCCATTTAAGTAAAATATCAATTCCGGGACAATCATTGCTCGGATAGAAAGAGAAAGATGAGTAGTACAATGAACAGAACATCTGAAGAAAATAATACTATAAATGAATATGATTATCAAAATTTGTTCGGTTTAAACATATTTTGGTGAAAAACCTGTTATGAGACACAGCTACATAAAATATATGAAAATTTTATCGAGCATAATACTGGCGAACCGACTGGTCGCCAAAGGCGGCTAGTGATAAATAAAAATGAGATTAAACTTTTTAATATATAATTTGGCATTTCTTTGGCACACCCTGACAATTTTGAAAGCAATCCAGCAAAAATTACGTGGCTTATGAAATAATTTCTTTTTTTGCAAAGACTGCATTAGAAAAACGATTTTGAGAGGCTGGTTTGTTGGTCCAAAACCGCTAGAGAAAATGAAGTATTATATGGTTTAGAGATCTGTTGTGTTTGCTTAAAATGCTTTTCTTATTAATAATATCGATATTTTTTTACGCTGTACAATAATTGCCATGCTATCAAATAACTTTCTTTATTAACCCTCTTGTCGGCGACCTTCAGATTGCTATACTTACCGAAAGCGGCGCTTCTGAATAACAAGTTTGTTCTTAAAAGTGTCAGGATTTGGACAAAAGGATTGCTTTCCCCTTTTGCGGTTAGTTCAGCACTGCGGGATAGGTTGATTACCAGATTTCATGTTGTGAGTGACAGCTGTTGCTTATCGCAGTCTTTTGATTTCAAAGAGCATGTTTCTTTCAGTCGATCATAGATTGAAAGCGCAGAAAATATGATTGTATTTCAGAGGATTTTTGATTATTTCATGAGAAACTATATAAAATTTGCATGAGAAATAAATTATTGCGTGCTTATTATGGTAAGAATCTAATTTTTATGAATTGCAAGTGTTCGTCTTATATATATA
>JAOUZG010016587.1:376112-429833 GCA_026289955.1 Argiope argentata | reverse complement strand
TCTCGTATATTTCAACTTGGTGATATACCATCATTTATTATTTTTCATGGTGCCGAAACCCGGGAATATGCTTTTGGATAATCAAAAATCTTACTTGTGATGTCGGATTAGAATTTGGATTAATTCTCTTGGATTAGGAATAAACTCGGACCGGAATAGAGGTACTGTACCAATTTTATTTGCTAAAGATGGAGACTATCGACAAATTGAAAAGTAAAAGGAAAAACGTTCGTACTGCCAGTACGAAACTCATGACTGTTATTTACCCGTTTCTAGAAATATGTAATGTAAGAAATGAAAGCGATCGAAATAAGCTTTCGCAGCACTTACTAAATGTCGAGGAAAAACTTAAAGAACTTAAATCTTTAAATAGTAAAATCGAAGAATTAATAACTGATAAGGAAGCTTTCGAAACTGATATTCAGAGCTCCTTTGATTATGATGAAAAGCTAAATGAAGTTAAGTTTCAAATTAAATGTAAAATTGAAACTAGAACCGAACAACTACCTGATTCATCTCCCTCATTTCATGGTCCAGTTAATGTAGAAACTAACCATTCTGCAATTTCTATTAATTTGCCAAAATTAAGAATTTCCACATTTAGTGGAGATCCCAGCACCTTTTTGGAATTTTTTAACAGCTTTAAGAGCGCGGTTGACAGCAATGAATCTTTAAGTAATGTCGACAAATTTATTTATTTGAAATCCTTTTTGTCCGGAGAGGCCCTTAAAACTGTTTCTGGGTTTTCCCTAACAGAAAAAAATTATAAAGCATGTTTGGATCTTCTGGAAGATAGATATGGGAAAAAGGACCGTTTGATTAGTCATTTTATAAATAGGCTATTAGAAATTGAACCAGTCAAATCCTCCTTTAATATCAGAGGCTTAAGAAGGTTACATGACGAAAGCGAAATAAGTATTAGAAATTTAAATGCGATGGAAATTGATTCAGAAAATTACGGACATTTATTGATTCCAATTTTATTGAAGCAAATGCCCCAAGATTTAGTTATAGAATATCATCGCAAAAGAGATCCTGATAAAACTGGTGATGTAAAAGAACTAATGAAGTTCATAAAATTTGAGATTGAATCTCGAGAATCTGCGAATATTGTCGCCGGTCGTGCTCATAAATTTCCAGAATATTCTAAGCAATATTCCCGAAATTCCTATTCTCAGGAACAGTCTAATAAATTTAAAAATAATACTCCTTCATCTGCTGCTTTAAACACAGTTGTCAAAAATGTGTGTATCTTTTGTTCTTGTGATTCGCACCCTGCATTAAAATGTAAATCTTTAACAAATGAGCAAAAACGTTACAAATTAAAGAAAGAAGGTTTTTGTTATCGTTGTATGATGTATAAACATTTGATGTCCCAATGTAAAGTTAAAATTACTCCTTGCGAAACTTGTCAGAGTTCGCAACATAATGCTTTATTTTGCCCGAAAAACAAAAATAAAAATCCCTCTAATTGCGAATCTAAAGTAGAAACCGACGAAAAGCAGGTAATCATGACTTCTGTTTTGAATCCTGGAAATAAACCCGGCAATTATGTAACGTTGCTACAAACAGCTAAAGTCGAAGTTCAAGGTAATGATTCTCGAAAGTTAATTGCTAGAATATTGTTTGATTCAGGATCTATGAAAACTTTCATTCGCAATGATTTAAAGCAATCTTTAAATTTGAAAACGATACGAAAAGAGAAACTTTTGATATATACCTTCTCAAAACAAGAACCTATGGAAAAAATTTGTGATGTAGTGACTCTAAAATTAACTAGTTTATATCCTCCCTATAAATCCATCAAAATAGAAGCTTTGGCATCAGATGAAATAACCGCCGCTAATATCTATTCGAACATTAATCCCAGACATTTAGAAAACATTCTCCCAGCTGGCTGTTTTATCGCCGATTCGTACGAGGAATCCAAAACACCGATTCAAATTCTCCTAGGCGCCGATTTCTTGTGTAATGCAATGTCTGGTGAAGCAAGGAAGATAAACAAGAATCTTTTCATTCAACCCACAATATTTGGCGATACGTTAATTGGGCAAATGTTTAATCCTCATGAAGCAATAAAAAATCATACTTCTGTTTTCAACCTCTCTTGTAATATAATTGAAAACGATTTATCCTCGCTGTGGCATATAGATTCTTTTTTGTTAAAAGATGAGTCACAGGAAGTGAAACCTTCGGATATTTTATCCAACTTCGGAAAAGAATTAAAGATAAAAAATAAACGTTATGAATGCCCGTTGCAGTGGAAATCGCAAGAATTAAAATATAATCTTAGCAATAATCTAGATGTTGCTTTTAAGAGATTTTCTAGTTTACAAAAAAGATTTATTCGCGATGAATCCTTGTTCGAAAAATATAATGCAGTGATGAAAGAACAAGTTAAGGCAGGAATTATAGAAATGTGTTCTGATGATTGTTCTGTTGGTTATGTAATGCCTCATAGAGAAGTATTAAAAGAAAGTTCTTCCAGCACAAAAACAAGAATAGTTTATGACGCCAGTAGTAAAATCGGGACGAACATAAGTTTAAACGAATGCCTAGCTTCAGGAGAAAATTTGAATCCTAATCTAATTGATGTTATATTAAAATTTAGGGAACATAAGGTTGCTTTTTGTGGAGATATTGCGCGTGCCTTTTTGCAAATTGAAGTCTCTGAATCGGATAGAAATTATTTATGTTTCTTTTATTATAAAAACTGTGACCAAACGCTACCAATAACTTTGTATCATTTTAATAGACATTGTTTCGGTGTTACTTGTTCACCCTTTGTTTTGGCTGCTACTATTAAAACGCATATTAAAGAGTACAA
The DNA here is from genome assembly GCA_026289955.1 of Argiope argentata. Taxonomy (NCBI): domain Eukaryota; kingdom Metazoa; phylum Arthropoda; class Arachnida; order Araneae; family Araneidae; genus Argiope; species Argiope argentata. Next base: position 427,006 of record JAOUZG010016587.1, on the reverse strand, counting down.
AGATAAATATCCTCTCGCTTATAAAATGCTTAATGAATCATTGTTCGTAGATGATCTCTTTTACGGGAGTTCCACGGTTGAAGAAGCTCTTGCATTGTCTTCCGATGCTGTTTCAATATTAAAAGACGCAAGCATGAATATGAGAAAATTCGACTGTAATTCTAAACAATTAAAAGAAGAATGGCGAAATACTAATTCCGATATTGAAATCAATGAAAACACTGATTCTCCCCTTAAAATATTAGGGCTTGTATGGAACAATTTAGATGATACAATAGGACTTAATTTGCAATCCCTGTTGTCAGATTTAAATGATAACGAATGCACGAAAAGAAATGTGCTTCATACGGCGGCCAAATTATTTGATCCTATCGGATTTATATCACCGTTTTCAATCCGTATAAAATGTCAACTACAAGAATTATGGCAACTTGGTATTGAATGGGATGAAGTTTTTAATGGACAAATTAAAGAGAGTTTCCAAAATTGGTGTAACGAAATTAAAGATTTGCAGAATTTAAAGATCCCTCGATACTATTTCCCTAACCAAGATGCTATAAATAATCAAGATATTCAACTTCATGTTTTTTCTGACTCTTCCTTAAAATGTTATGGAGCTGTGGCTTACTTGAGGTACAAAACCTCTAACGGAAATTTTGAGACTAGTTTTGTAATGTCGAAATCTAGGGTAGCTCCAATTAAAAAGTTAACTCTCCCTCGTCTTGAGCTAATGGGTGCTATAATCGCTTCTCGTATGGTGAAATATCTTAAGGGAATTTTCCAGGATATAAAAAAATTTGTATTGTGGAGTGACTCGACAATTGTTCTCCACTGGATTAAAGGTTCAGCATCCAAATACAAACAATTCGTTGCTAATAGAGTAATAGAAATTCAGGAAATTACCGATCCCATTTCTTGGAAGCATTGTAGTGGGAAACATAACCCAGCCGACCTATTGACCAGAGGACTAGCCAGTAAGGATTTGATAATCTCTAATAAATGGTGGCATGGTCCTGAATGGTTAAAAGAAGCGGAAAATCTTTGGCCTAAAGCAAAAGAATTTGAATACGACTCAAAAGATCCTGAAATCATATCTGAATCTAAATCCTGCGTTATAGTTAGCTCTGTTATAGCTTACGAAAAACTTATGGATCCAGGAAATTTTAGCTGCTTGCTAAAAATGTTAAGAGTGACTGCTTGGGTATTGCGTTTTGTAAATTTATCCAAAAAGAAAAGCACAGAAAAAGGTCCTCTTACATCTGACGAACTTTTGTACGCTGAACTGTATTGGGTAAGAATAGTTCAAAATGATTCTTACTCCAGTGAAATAACCTGTTTGAAGAACAATAAACCTTTGCCTAAAGACTCAAAATTATTATGCTTAAACCCTTTTCTTGATAGCAATGGTATCCTACGAGTTACAGGAAGACTAGGAAAATCATCGTATTTATCTCCCTATGAAAAGCATCCTGTTATTCTCCCTTCCAAGGCTAAGTTAACTGAATTATTAATTTGGGAATCCCATAAAAGAGTTTTTCATTCTGGTGTGTCCCATACTTTAGTGCAAGTACGAGAGAAATACTGGATTTTAAAGGCCAGACAAACTATCAAATCCCTTCTAGGAAAGTGCACTATTTGTCGAAGATTTAATTCTTCACCAGGAAGTCAAGTGATTGCGCCCCTTCCAGATATTCGAGTGGAACAGTCAGCTCCCTTTACTATGGTAGGACTTGATTTTGCAGGTCCCCTATTCGTGAAAGACTCCAGTGTAAAGCAGTATATTTTGCTGATAACTTGTGCTGTGACAAGAAGTGTTCATCTCGAATTAGTTGGTGACATGACTACGGACACTTTCCTCCTCGCATTCCGTCGTTTCATTTCTCGACGTGGTTTGTGTTCTGTGGTGATTTCTGATAATGCTCGCACGTTTAAACGAGCAGAATTGGAGATTAAATTAATTTGGAAAGTGATTAATCATCCTGATGTGCAAGACTTCTACTCTAAAAACGGTATTAAATGGCAATTTATAGTGGAAAGAGCCGCCTGGTGGGGTGGATTCTACGAACGAATGGTTCGTACTGTCAAAACTGCCTTACGTAAATCTCTTGGAAAATCGTGTCTCACTATTGATCAATTGTTAACAGTGCTTATTGAAATAGAAGGCATGATCAACTCTCGACCAATCACCTACGTAAGTAGTGATTCGGAGGAACCAACTGCCTTAACTCCAGCTCATTTCATTCTAGGAAGGAGAATAACATCATTGCCCTCTGTAAAACTTCACCTTGATTCAAATCTTTCTTCTAGGAAATATTTCATTAAAACTTTTAATTATCGTGAAAAATTAATGAGATCTTTTTGGACCAGGTGGAAAAATGAATATTTACTAAATTTAAGATCGGCCCATTCAAGTTTAGCTAAAAACTGCTCTCAATTTAAGGTTAACGATGTAGTCTTAATTAAAGATGATCATTTACCTCGTAATTTTTGGAAACTAGGAAAAATACTTGAATTATTTCCTGGAAGAGATGGCAAGGTGAGGGCTTGCAAATTAAAAACTGAGTCTGCAACTATCAGGCGACCTGTACAACTGTTGTATAATTTGGAAATACTGGACTAAAGTGTATAAATTGTATTCATGAACTCTTAACTTTATGCCTAATTTCTTGAATATTAACTGCCATAAATCTGAATATTATATATTGTACAATTTTAGTTAATTGATATACTTGTATGTTTTCATGTTTCTTTAATAGTGCATATGTTTTACCAGGTAACTTTCATGTTATGCAAGAATATTTACTCGGATTTTTTATGAACCCCCCTTGGTTCATCCGGGGGCAGGTTGTTGGAAACGAATTTAATCACTTGATATGTGGGCGGAGCTAACCGCTAAACCCACGTGGTATCGTAAGTATGTGTATATGCATGTAAAAGTTTCGGCTCTCATCTGTGAGTGTGCGCGTGTAATATGGTTTTTTTTTTCATGACGGTAGCTTCTAGAATGGCTTACCGAATATACCTTGTCTCGGAATATAATTAGAAATTAATATTTACTCGGATTAATTGTTTACATGTCTTTATTTAGAATATGTGCGTTGTTAAATCTTGTTAAGTTTGCTGTTACAAATAAACTGTTTAAAAGGACAAACTTCTCGTCATTCCTTGGAATCTCGTATATTTCAACTTGGTGATATACCATCATTTATTATTTTTCAGAAGCTACAGTCAGCTAACAGTTACAAAGCAGTTTCGCTGAAGCGATTCAGTCCATATACACGTTTCCAAAATTCAAATAAAGATGTAAGATTAAACAAAATGTTCCCGCAACGCATAATGGTGATTAAAATAAAGAGACTCATAGAAGCCCCAACAGAATGGGATGAATGAAATTAGTAAATATTGAAGTGTTTCATTACTTGTAGAGAAACTTGCCGATTTGCAGTTATTTTATTCAAAACATTTTTGAAGGAAATATCTTGTTTATCTAACTGTAGAAAAGTTCACAGCTACTCCCTATAATAAATATACTTTTTGCAAGAGAGAATTATGTGTTCAATACCATTAATACTCTTACACTCTTGACAAAAGGGGTCATTTTGGAGGTTAAAACGATTCAGCAGTCCTAACGTCATAATTTTTTTGCTGATTATTCTAGCCAAAACAACAAATTCTGACCAAACGAGAACTGGAAATGAAAAATACATAATAAAGCTGGTGCAGAAATTGATTCCCCCCAAAATGACTTGTATAATTTTTAAAACTACGATGTACTATACACTAAGATATTTACATAGTATTTAATTCAAAGAACTTGTGGCCGTAGCAGATAGTTCTAGCCACGAACTCGCAATCTGACAGTTAGTAGCCGAGTAACATGACCACCGAGGAAAAGCGGCACTTGAATTCGAGGGTTGTTCCTGGCTTATAAAGTTTTCACCAGATATTCTCCCACCAGTGAGTTGGTAGTTAGACGAACGATAAAATTGTGCCAAGCTTTACGGTGAGCATTTTTGTGAGTTTAGTGGTGATGTCAATTGTTGTGTTTAATGCCACTCGCGGCTTTTTATAGCCAATAGAGGGATTCAAAGTCGCCGGGTTCACCATTGCGGAAGTAGCGAATCACTCTAAACCTGAACTCGAAATCTGACGGTTAGTAGCTGTTACCACTCCCAATAAGTTTTATATTTCCTGTTTCTTTTGCATCTTATTATAACTTGGAACCTGACAACCAGTAATTGATTAGAATAGAATATGGTGTGTTGCTTTAAGTAAGATTTTGATACGTTACGCTATTTCATCTCTGATGTACGAATTATTTGATCAATTAAGTATACTTCATCTGTAATGGTGCTCATCAGTTTCTATCAGCATCTGTGAATACGCTCATCAGAAATACTCTGTCCTGTGTTGTTCAAAATAAATGGATACGAAAACGAAAGCAGAGTTAAGAGTTATAACAAAGTGGCGTTCGCGGCAGGATTTTACATTCTGATTTGAATTCAGAGATAAGAATAAATAAGAATTTATTAAGAATTTGATGAAGGATTTAAGAATTGATAGTAATTTTCTGTAACTGTTTTAAGATTATACATAAAACATTAAGTGTGGATGCTCTAAAATCAAAACGAAAGTCGTTACGAACTGCATTTACGCAGGACCCAACTTAGCCTATTTGGGGCCCGGGGCAAAAACTTCTTTGCGGTCCCTCCTCTGCTTCACTACTTTAGTAATGAAGAAGATTTATTAAATAAGGAAACTTAAAATAATATTTATATTCTATTTGGGGGGCTCCAATCATGTGGGGTCCCGGGGCAACTGCCTCGTATGCCCCTGCCTTAGTCAGGCCCTGTATTTACGGCTGCGGCGAATAAGTTGAAACAATATTTGACGACGGAAGTTGGCGCCAAGGATGGCGATAAGCTGTGAGCATTGAATTCTCAGTTAGAAGATAAATATTTACGTTTAAATGAGATTCAGAAGGATATTTCTTCATTACTTTTAGAACATACCGAGACTGTTGCCGAATATGAAGCCGATTTTGAAGCGGCAGAAGATTATAGAGATAATTTTTTGGAACTTAAAACAGAAGAAGGAATACTTTTAATTAAAGATTTGAGTGCTGTTTTGAAAGATTCTTCAGTGCCGGATGGAGTTAAATCATTACCTAATAATTCGAAACCCACAAAATTACATTTGAAATAATATGATCTTATTCCTAGATCATGGGTTGCTTTTGGGGGACAGATTTGTACGATTCATTAAGATGACAGCGTAAGAGATGAGGACAAATTTCAATATTTATTATTATCATCACTTAAGCCAAAAACAAAAGCGCGGGATATTGTTGAAAGTTACCCACCATCCAAAGAAAACTATTTAAAGGTTATTGGTCATTTAAAGTCCCGATTCTGTAGAAAAGATTTATTGATAGAAGCTTATATGCAAGATCTTTTAGCATTAGTAATTAACAAATCAAACATTAAGCTAACTGATTTATTTGATCAACTTGGTTCATATATAAGAACTTTAGAAACATTAGGTTTGACAACGTCCAATTATACAGTAATGCTGTACCCAGTTGTGGAATCATGTCTTCCGGCAGAGATCCTTAAGTCTTGGGATAGATATAGACTCAGTAGAGAAGTCAAGGAAGAGGATCCTGTTTTCACAAAGGAGAATATTTTGGAAGATCTAATGTCCTTCTTACGTCATGAATTAGAAAGCGAAGAACATCGTTTTTTAGTACATTGATTGCAAATACTACCTCAGGAAAAAGTTGTGTTTTCTGTGACCGTTCTCATTCTAGTCAGGACTGTCAGAAAATATCGAATATGAATTATGTGAATTATCCCAATAAGTTTTGTATTTCCTGTTTCTTTTTCATCTTATAATAACTTGGAACCTGGCAACCAATAATTGAATAGAATAGAATAAGGTGTATTGCTTTAAGTAAGATTTTGATACGTTACGCTATTTCATCTCTGATGTACGGATCATTTGATCAATTAAGTATAATTCATCGGTAATTATGCTCATCAGTTTATATCAGCATCTGTAAATACGCTCATCAAAAATTCTCTATCTTGTGTTGTTCAAAATAAATGGATACGAAAACGAAAGCTGAGTTACGAGTCATAACAGTAGCCGAGTAACATGACTATCGCGCAAAAGTGCCACTTCAGCTCGAGGGTTGTTATCTGGCTTATAAATCTTTCGCCACAAACTTATTCATTAATGTCAGAAAAAATTATAATTAGAGGTAGCCATGGATATAGATTATACAGGAAATTTTTATAATGCAAAAATCAATCCTGCAGACCCATAATCAGAAAAATTTATTTATTGCTTACAAAATAATGGAAATCCAGAACATTTGCTATTGATAAACTAAAGATTATACTGAAAGCAAAATAAATATTTAAGAAATTTTATAGCTGAAGTATACAGTACTACGAAGTGATATTTTAAAACATTCTAAATACATAAATATGAGTTCATCATTAGTTTATATATATCGATTGATGATTTGTTTTTATGTACAGCTTTGAAACACAAACTTTCGATGTATATAAATTTTTAATGATGATATATAACTCTGAAATTTATGGCCGATTACTTATATAATTCAAAAATAATAAACTACATTCGTGAGAGATAGTTATTTATCTGAAATAAACGTAATCAAATTAATCTTAAATAAACCTAACAGCAAAATTTTGTAGACTTAAAAAAAAAAACTTTCAAACATTAGTAAGCATGGCTATTACATTTTAGAAAAATCATAATATAATTTACTATAAACAGATAATAAAATTCTGGATTTCTCTTCAAAAGAAAAATGTTTAATAGATTACTTTAAATAAATACTTTTTTCTATAATAATTAAAAACGATCAATATTAGTTTAAAATACACAAAAACAAGGATATTAGATTTTTTATTAGCCTAAACATTACTAACTTCTCCATTACGAAATCATCACAAGTCGACAGATTCGTCTGAAAAACTGTTAATTAGAACGTGATCATCCTTTGTTGGATGGATGACCCAAAAATTGGGGATAAATGAGGTAATCGATGAATGATTTGATTTGGTGTATACCGATTTGCACTTAATCATCAGCTATTGATTGGGAATACGGCCTTAAATTCTTGTCCCTTAGTTTTAATTGGACAGATCATATCGATTATCACTATTTATTGTGATCAAGGATTTATAATCGAAATACCATAAGAAAAATCGTATCAAGGACTTTAATCCCAATTCTCTTTCGAAAGTATTAATCACTGGAATTGATGACTTTTTGATATTGCTTACATGATAAACGTTCGTAAAAAATTCGTCATCCTTAAAATTGGCTTTGGACTTTTCTACCACAAAACTACGAAACACCGTCAGTGTTTAATAATTGTAACTGTGATCGTGTAATTCCTCGACCAATTACATTAATTCAAAGTACCAATTCCTATTAAAATAAATATAGAAATTTTACGAAAGAAAACTAACTGTAAAATCGGCTTCACTGAGCGATAACACATGATGTAGTTGTTAATGATTTTTAAATTAAGGACGAGGAATGTTGTCTCTTATGAATGATTTTCATATATTTTCTTAAATATGTCCTGTACTGATATAAAGAATGAAGTAAAAGACAATGAATCAATATTTGTAAATAATGACGAAGCTTCACCCGATGAATTAGTAGATCCTCGAGTTCAAGTTAGTATTAATTGCTTTTTTTCAAAATAAATAAATTCTGTTGTTAATATGCCTCTGGAAATAACTTTTCCCCCCTAAAAAATACTGTTAAATTATATAAATATTATATTGTTTTATTTTTGACATTTCTTTTCTTGAAGGAAAATCTTCACTTAAAATTAAACTGTAGTTTGCTCCCATGTTTATTACACTTTTTCAACAAGGTGAATCATTGGAGCTCAAGCATGAATGTCATGATGAACCATTTTTTACTGTGAAATATTAGAACCAATTTGGTCTCATTTTCAGCATGTCATTTCTGTTTAATCGGCATTAGGATGCATATTCCATTTAAGGAAACATTATAAAGAATTGTTTTATAGCAATTACAATTGAATTTCGAAATATTAGAATTTCCTTCTTTAAAAAGGCACTATGTATTGAATTTTTTAAATGTAATTATATTTTATTAAAAAAGTTTGCAATTTAATGAATTTTCTGTTTGTTGAACTAAAATTATTAGATCAAAAATTTTTCTTGCTTGTTGTCCAAACATGTAAATATGATCATTTTTTTCAAAAATGTAATATAAATTTTTTAAATAAGGAATATGAATCATTCATTATTTTTCCTTAACTTTACTTACTTTTATATAAATGGGATTCTCTATATTTTTAGTAATAAAGTTGTATTTTTAGTAATAAAGTAGTAAAAAATTAGTAATAAAGTTGTTAAAATCATTTTAAAGAAATTTAAGAATTTTGAGGGTTTTATTAATTTATTTTACCTGTACAGAGTAATCTTAATTATAGAAATTTTTAATTATCCAAATTGATTTTGGGAGAAAAGTATATATATATATATGTGTGTGTGTGTTTATCCACAAAGGATCTGACAATCAGATAAGCTCCAGTAAGTTCTTGACCACCAAAAAAATCTTTAATAATAAGGACTAATGACCATTATTTCATTAGTTCCTACTTGCATAGATTATAAATATTTTTTTATAATGAAATTCGTTTCTAGTCCAGCAATTGTACTGAAATGCTTTTTAATTCTTATTGTTTTTATATTTTTATTAATATGCTTTCCTTTAAAACTTCTGCTGGCAATATATATATTGATGGAAATTAGAAGTTGCTTTAATATTATGATGTAGTTCCATTAAAATTTTTTATTCCTGTTCATAGAACTGATTACTTTCTCATTATGTTTAATTTTCAAATATTTAAATGCATATCTGATGTAGCTTAAATTTATTTGCAGATTGAACTTGAACGGCTTAATACAGCTACTGATGCGATCAATAAATTGGAGATTGAATTAGATGTGAGTAATTAGTAAAAATAAGATAATAATGACTACTGTGTAATTTTTCATTGTATATGAAGAATACAGAGTGTAATCATAACATTTTTAAAAAAATCCATATATTGTAAAGTAAGAACTACTTCAGATTTCCATTCATCTTGTGGCTTCTCATTTAGTAGGAAATTTTCCCTTAAAAATTTTATATCCATTATTAGTTTTTTTTAATATTATATATATTCATAATGAAAAATAATCTGGACTGAACTGCTAAAGGTTCCAATACTTGGTATAAGAGAGGATATGTTTCATTACAGAAATGAAGGAAATTCATACTACTTTAATCCAATAAAGTATAATGGAACCTATTTATTTAATTGGTAAGTAATAAGGAAAAATGACTATTAACAAAACCATGCCATTTGGTGTGGGAGACACAAATTGCCGTTCTCTTGTATGTACCCTTCTCATCTTTTCCTTAGGTTGTAAAGAACACATATCAAATATAAATAAAATTATCAATGCTTAAAGTAAAACAAATATTCATTGTAAATAACTATTATTGAAAGTTAAAAAAAGAAATGTAATGCATTTTATAAATATGGCAAATTATTAGATAGATACATTAGATTATATAATTGAATTACAATTATTAATATGAATAATAATTTTTTCCATTCATTTTCACAATTGTCATTTGATAATTCCAGTTAATGAATTAATAGAATTAAATAATAGTTATAACAGTCTAGAGTGGTAATTCCTTAAAAACCTAGTAATCATTTTAATAGGCGACTTAAAAAAATAAATAGAATTGAATGCAAATAAATAGGCATAAAAAAAAAACTTTTTAATATAATACTTTCTGGAACAGAAAACTTAAGTGAATATTCCTTACAAATAAATTTAAGTGTTTGCTTAACAAACCTATTTATCTCATTTTCAATCAGTTTCTGGCTAATCTCATTTCAATCAATTTATGACTTGTCTGGTAAGATACAAAATTTATATCTGGCCTTTTTGGAACCCTTAGTCCAGGTTTTAACCTTCACTTCTGCTGTTTTGTTGTCAGAACCTTGAAGTTTTTTTTAGAAGTGATAAGTTATTATCCTTTATACAAGGCCACATGAATGTAATGAAAAAATGTCACAATTTTAATTTTCCTTGGAGTGTATTATATTCAGAATATCAACATTTCCAGCAAAACTGCAAAATTTACAAAATCTATCTTCTCAGAGATATCTTTTTTTTCTAATAGAGATTTGTTAATTGCTTTATCTTCAGTTTTAATCTACCTTTTAGTTATCATGCCTGTAATAAGAGCCTCAAATTGCTAAGAAATTTGGGGATTTTCAGTGTTCTGTACCTTTACATGAAAGACAGTGTTGTGTATCTTTTAAGTGATTTTCATTTCAAAGGAATGAATGTATAATGTCTCCTTTCTAAGAGATTTCAACTTTAATTTTTTGACTAATTTAGACATCACAAAGTTTTCTCTGTAGCTGTATCAGTTAACTGTTTTCTAATTTCAGATGAGTTTTTTTCCTAATACTAAAACTGTAAAAATTTGAAGGTTGATTTCTAGATTTTAAGAATAAATTATCATTAACATAGCTGTTCATATAGTCTTTCAGAATTTATATATATATATATATATATATATATATATATATATATATATATATATATATATATACACACACACATATTTTCAAAATGTTTTGTTATAAGTCAGGGTTACCAACATCACTGGGAAAGTCTGAAAACATAAGGGTTTTTAAATTTCTTGGTTTATTTTTCATATTAAAAATACTGATATCTTTAAATACTGAAAAATCGTCTTCACCATAGTCTAAAAATGAATAGCTCCATTTACTGAATTCTCTCATGTTTCTACTCGCACCCTTCTTCTGCAAAGCAGTCTATTTTACGTGACTGAGAAGAAGAAAAATATTGTTATTGGAATAGTGACAACAGCTCCTTGAATACTAGTGAATTTACTGAAATTTAACTAGGGGACTTTTTAACAGATAGTTTTATAATTGTGAAGAATGCTACAAAAAATATATTTGAATGCTAGCTCAAAAATTTTGCTATTTTGAAAACTGTATCTTTTTTAAATCCATGTTTATTGAAAACAATGCTGTATTATGTTAAAAGTGAAAAGCTGATTTGCTTCTTTATTCCAAGTAAAATGCATAAATTCAAATTTGCAAAATTGAAATTAAAGCACTAATTTAATTTGCAATGCCAGTCTCAATTAAAAAAATTTCTGAAAAATTAAAACAGTATAATACAAAGAATAGATTGATTCATTTAGTGAAAAAAAAATTAAATTGATTTCCACTCGAATGCTATGAGATCCAAAGAAATTTCTGATTTTTGAGAGGTCATGAAAATAATTCTTATGTTGTCTTATGGTAAAGCCAGTGTGGAAAGTGAATTTGGTATCAACAAAGATGTATTACTGAATTCTGAAAGAATATTCTTTCATTGGTCTAAGAACTATGTAAAAAACTCTTATGGAAGTAGTCTTAAGTGTTCTAATCTCTAGAGATTTAATACAATATACAAAATTAGTGTATATTCAGTATTATGAGCTCTAGAAAAACAGGTAAAAGTATCCAACAAACATAAATCTGAGTTGCAAATTAAATTGTTGCAAAAGGGGTAAAAAAAAAGAAAATCAATGATTGAAATATATATAGAAATTACTCGAATATTTGAATTGGTGGGAAAAAAATCAAATTAAATTTTAGTGTATGATTATCATAGCTATAATATGACTTTGAAAAGCAATAGTTGTAAACAAATTGCCAGTTATACCAATATATAAACATGAATTAACACAAAAGCAAAAAATAATACTTATATATCAAATTCAAATAAAAAGCATATTAATTTACATAAATACATTAAACTATTCTATATGATCTGACTCTTAGGACAAGAAAAGTTGTGCTATATTAGGGAAGAGAAAGAAATTTGCCTGATCCTCTAGATTTCAGGAATGAAATTTTTTTTTTTTTTTTTTTTTTTTTTTTGTAAATGCAGGAAGGGGAGGGAAGCTTCCGCTTCTTTTGATAACTTTTGTTGAAAATAACCTCTTCTATTTCGATTACCAGTGGTGGTAATGGATTATCTCTTGTATATTTCCACATCTGTTGTAACCATGTTGCTCTTTTGTGGTATTGTCTTTGTCTAGTTCCTAGAATGGCTTTGAATCATAGTTTTATGCTTCCACCTTCTAAAAAATGGTTAATTTCTAATTTTGTAGCATTTTATTAATTTTTTTATGGAATGTTATTACTTTTAAACACTGAATAAATTATATGAAATTTTCAGCACTATATATATTTGACATATTAAGCAAAATGTCATTAATTTTATCATTATTTATAAGAATGATATAAACTGCACTGTGATTATTTTGGAATATGAAGATTAGTTGATATTTAATAAATTTGTAAAAGATTGTTGAATCAGGAATTTTGTTCTTTTAAAGCTTGGACATTACAATATGAGCTTCATTTTATTTTTGTTTTTAGAAAGTTATTTTTTTTTATAAAAAATATACTAGCTTCAATATATTGTATAGAAAACTCATTATATTTTTCTCTTAATGATGGAAACTTTTATAATATACATAATTTTTCTCATTATGCTGTCGATGTTTAGAATGTATAGCAAGTATATAATATTTTACTAAGAATATCAATTATTCATTTCATGTATCATATTTTTCAGAAATACAATGAGTTTTGATTATAATGGGTAACTGTATAAAATAATGTATATAAATTCAACCACCTGAAGTGTTAATGGGTTATTTCCATAGAGCTGGTATGTAAATTGAGGGCACCAACTGTATCTTTCTTGTCTGAATGTTCGTATGCAACATAAGCACCTGCTGTGTGAGGAATCTGAGAGTAAAGATACCATTTTTAGCAACAAGTACCAAATCTCGGCAAACTCAAAATCTTTTGCTTTCCGACAATTGTAATTACCGGTAATTTTTCATTTCCTGGAAAGTTTTTTTTCTTTTCTTGTTTAGAAATTATTATACTAAGTAAAAACAAGTAAGCTAGTTCCGAAGATAATTTTTCATTTTCAAAACATCAATATCAGAATTTGTTGACTTAAATCATGTTAAGGCTCTTTGCTTCCTTTTTTTCTGCATTAATTAAAAGAAATTATTTTTCTTCTTTAAGTAAACATTTTATTTCTTTTATTTACCTAAAAACATCTTTATATTTTACATTAAATATTCAAATACTTTCTGTCATTATTTCAAAAAGATTTAAAAAATGCCATTATAAAAACAGATTATAAAAGTGACATAAGTTTTTTTTCCTCCTTCATAATACTGTGCTTATGCAAATATCAATACTATCCATGTTATTAGAGAGAGAAATTATAAACTTTTAAATTATATATTATAGACATCTTTTATGATTTTATTTATTATTGCAATTATTTTTTAAAGTTTAACACTGGTATGAAACCTTTTCTAATACCATTTATCTGTTGATTCTTTGTATAAAAAGAAATACACGTAAAAACTTTTGTTGCATCCCAATAAAAAATTAAAATAATTAATCAGAGATTACTTAATTATTTTCAAAAGTGAGGAAAGTCTTAATTATCATAATTCTACATAATTATTCTGTAGATGGTTCATTTTAGTAATTTTAGTGACTGGAGGCAAACAAAATTTTTTAAAAAGAAATTCAACAAAGCTTTTGTTCATCCACCTCAGTCAAAGCTACTTTTTTATTATTTATTAATTGCATGTAAATCTAATTTTAGGTAGTTAATTTTAATAAAAATAAAAATTAACTAAATAACTAAAAATTAACTAAACTAATTTAATTAATAAAAATTAACTTTAGTTAACTATTATAAATATATTCTTGTGTATTAGTTTTATAAGCATCTGGGTGTGCATCATATTTAAATCAATTTCTTTGAAGATAAAATTCACAATTCTTGTCCAACAGATCTTTATTAAAATCAACTTCTGATGAAAGCAATTAACTAATTCAATTCATTATTACAGTTTCCTTACAGAATAAAAATGTAAAAAATAAATAGTTTCATGCATGGATGAGCAACAAAATGTATATCAAATAGCAAAATCTTGATTCTTATTTTGTTAAGGTTTTACATTAATTGGAAAATGTTATAGAATTCTAAATTATGATATTAACATTAGACAAAAACATGTATTATCAAATTAAACATCATGAATGTTTAGTTTTTAAAGAAATGTAGAGTATTTGATATAATCATAAACACATTTTCAGTGACTAAATAAAGCATATGATTCAGTTAAGAATATCTTTCTTTTAATTCAAGGAACCACAAATTATCACACCAAATGATTGTTAATGAAATATTAAGAAAATAATATTTTATTTTAAATTACAATATCTCCACATAATTCAAATATTTACATTTAAACTAGGAGCATTAATTAGAACAACAATTAAAAGTTGCAGTGAAAAAAGAAATAGATTTCAACTATCCCGGCCTAACAATTACTTTAAATAATTGATCAAAAATTATATTAGCATTGAATTTTCAACGCAAATTGATGATTCAAAGCCAATTATGACACTGCAAAATGCAATAATTTTCTACACCAGTTGGGAACACAAATACAAATAAGAAATTTCTAATTTTCTTTATTTTGTATTATTTTAACTACTTCAAAATGAATCAGAAAATTCGATTAATCGACAATGTTTAATTATAAATACATCAAGCATTATGAAAATACACATAATCGTTTGAAATAATCGGCCGGAAGCATTATAAGCCTAACCCCATTACTATTAGAAAAAAACAAACTGAATTCGTTATTTATTTGGTGACAGGGAAATGAAGATTTTTGGTGAGAAAGTTAGTTTTTAATTAATTAACCAAATTTATGAATTAATATTTGAAAAAACTGAATTAAAAACAAATGTCATCCACAGCAAGTTTTAAAAAATTTAGTTGAACTTGATTGGATGAATAAAAAGTATGTTTATATAATAATGTTTATGTAAACACTTGTATTGGCAAGAAAAAATCACACCAAGCTTTCAGCTAACCGCTTGCAACACATTCGAGCTTAAAATAAAGCAAGTAGCAAAATATAATGCAGTTTCATTAATTTAAATGAACATTAATAACAAGTTAAATTAATTAAATACAATAAATACACCAAACTATGAAATATTCAGTTATAACAACAAAATCACTAAGTGGTCGTGGCTATGAAATTTTAAAGTGGATTAAAATTGATATAAATAGAATGTTTTATTGTATAAATCAGTGAAATCACAGAGAATTGTCCTTAGAAGCTTTTTCTTTGCATCCATTTGCACTGTAATAGTTAACCATGGCTTAAATAAGCTTTAAAATTGAACAGTTAAAAGCTAGAAATGAGCTCCCATTGAAATATAATGGGGAATTGATAATGTGGTTACAGTGAATACAAATTCTATACACACAGCACGTTTCTATCTTGTACCACAGCCTAGAAAGGTTGCACTCCCTCTATTAGTATACCAGCTCTATGGTTATTTCTCCCCTCTGTTGTCAGCAGGCTACTCTTTAATGGTTATTGTTCTTTTCTGAATCCTAGAAGTGTCTTTGTATCTGTTTTATTTCATTTTTTTGTTCCAAAATGGTAATTTTTCTGATTTTGTAGGAGACACTATTAAATGAAATATTAACTAAATTATATAAAAATTTTACTGATTAAACAAAACTTCAATTTTATAATTATCTGTACAGATAATACAAATAATAATCTGCATTATGATTACTTTAGAATTTGAAAATTAATTGAAATTTTATAAGTTTTTAAAGATTTGCTGAAACTTAGAATTCAATTTTTTAAAAGTGTAAGTACTTCATTGAGAACTTCATTTTATTTTTGTGTTTTTAGTAAATATTTTATAAATGAAGTAATAATTTATTTATAATCTATTTAAATTCTATTTGCTTGTATTTTTGATTTAGAAGTTTTAAATGTTTTGAGTACTTCACAGATTACACAGGACTAAAGGCATAATTGAATTTTTTAATGTTAATGTACAGTGTAGAAGATCATATATATTTTTGTTTAACATATTTTGAAATTTTTGTAATATAAATAAATATTAGAAGTACCTCTCACTACATTTATTATTAATGTTTAAAAAGCACAATGAAATTTTTTTCTTGGGATTTTGTATATTATTCATTATATGTTACATTTTTGAAAAATACACTTTTAGCTTTGTTTGTAAGCGGTAACTGAATTATTATTAAAAAGAAAAGTTTTCAATCCAAAAATTTTGTAAAGCTCATATAATTATCAAATTTGGAATGTGATTAAGGGAATATGTTTTACTTAAAATTTGATATGCAAATATTAATTACTGCTTTAATGTTTATTTATGCTTTAAGTCAGTATATTTGGTAATTTGTTATTTGTTTGGTATTTCTGTATAGTGCTCAGCCTTTTCTTTTTTTATATTTTATATCCTTTCTTTGCATGAAATTCTCACTGCAATCAATATTCACTATTAAAAATGTGTATTATTGGTATGCGAAAATTGTTATAAATTAAGAAATTGGTAAAAAGAAATAATTTGTGGTGGAGTATAACTTATAAATGAGGTTCAACTTAATCATTTTATACATTTGAAGATTGCTTCTTAAAAAAAGAAAAGAAAAGAAAAAGTTAATTATCTGTTGGCCGAAAGCCAATGGCCACAGCATGTGGAAAGTACTAGTTCTCATCTGATTAAAAAAAAAACAAAAAAACTTCTGAACTACAGGATATACGGCAGTAGAGAAGGGATGTTATAGAGCTGATAGGCATCTACCAGTAAGCTTAATTTGGAATAAAATCCTAACTCTTTACTTGTAAACAGTTGGTACCAACTAAGGGCAATGGTAAAAACTCTGACTGAGCAGTTGTAATATCCTTGAGCTAAAGATTTATCTATATAAATAAAGATGAATCGCAAAATACGTTGTTAAGCGAAAAACTAGAGAACGGCTGGACTGATTCGGCTTTTTTCAGTATTTTCGTTAAGACACGAGGACGGTTCTTATGGAAAAAAAAAAAAAAAAAACTCCCAGGAAAATAGTTAAAACAACACTTTTCTTATATTTCCGCCAAAACTCTTCACCTCCCTCAAATAAGATTGCAGGAAGTAATAAATTTTGAAAAAGAAATACGCGAAGTCAGTCAACACCTCCTAAAGTTTAGGAGGTGTTTAATCATTTGGTTTTCATTTATATATTTTTACAAAACAGGAAGTTTAAAAAACAAAAAAAGAAAATAATTGCTTTTATGCAACTTATACTGATTTAAAACTTTTTTTTCCAAACGGATGTGATAATCATTTTGTTCATTTTTATTTGGTGTTTCATTTTTTCATGTTTCTATTGTTTATGTTCTGATATAAAGTTGTTTTATTGTTGTTCTTAAAGATAAACTTTCTTTTTTATGTATAAATGTGGCATGAAGAGCTCTTAATGCGTTTATTTTATTCTTGAAAGGATTATGTATTGATTCCTTTTATTTTCTTAGTCTTTGACGCATTTTAATTAAACATTGTTAATTAATTGTTTTTTCGGATTCAATCTGATGTACTTTTGAGTTAAAATAAACAGAATTAAGGAAATTAAAAATTTATTTACCAATTTTCATTACCCCAACTGGCGTAGAAAATTCATGCATTTGCTTAAAAATTTAAAACACTGTCCTAACTACCAAACATTTTACGTCAATCAAAATATAAGAAAGGAGTGTTAGGATTATCTTTAGGATGCCTTCAAGTTGATTAGGCTGTATGGATATTTAATCTATACCTGTCCAAAATAAACTTTTACCAAGGAAGATAAAAAGAATAAGAAAGGAAGAAAGGGTTTTTAGAAAGAGAGGTAAAGAAGAAAAGACAAAGAAAGAACGAAAGAAAAAAGAAGGTTTGCAGAAAGAAAAGAAGGGTTTGTGTGTTATTCAAAATGAAATTGTCGATGAATTAAGAGTATATAAATCAGTTGTTTGTGCAATTAACCAAGATTATGTTGTCAATTGTCCACCAGAATTTTTAAACTCACTGGATTCCCCAGCATTGCCGCATCATAATCAATTAAAAGCAAGATCGGTGGTCATAATGTCGCGAAATATTAGCCCGCCATGTCTTTGTAGCTAGCAGTAAAAATATTACTGAATTACAAGCAACCATTCCAAAGGGAAAATATAAGGGTGAAGATGTGTTGATATAAAGTTGTTTCCTATGACCATAAATAAATCCCAGGGTCAATCGTTGAGTTTTTGCGGCATTAATCTTGAAAACCAGTGCTTCTCTCATGGACAGTTGTAGGTTGCCTACTCCGGCGTTGGAAAACCGTCAGCTTTATTTGTTTACGCGTCAAATAATCAAACAAAAAAATAACTTGTACTATAAAGCATTACAATGAAAATATAACCACATTATTACTTAAATCTTTCAATGTGCGAAATAGAAATCTTATTTTTGTAAGTAATATTTGTTTAGTACTAAGGCATAACTCAATAAATGAAGTGATTACTGTGAAACACGTCTTTTATGTATTTTTCCTTCTATTAGACTACAAAACGCCAATAACTTTAGACAGTACAAAGTCTATCGGGGCAGCTAGCCAATTAAAAAAAATAAATAAAAACTATTTATTATATGTATAAGTGTTAAGGTATAAACAATAGTGAACAAAACAGCACCATCTGGTATGGGAGAGACGAATCATTGTGCAAATATTATCCTTATTTGAAACTGTTTAGTTATGGAAGTTCAACTTAATTGGCATTTTCCCTGAATAATTTAGTAGAAGTTAGTTTTATAGTTATTTTTTATAATTTTGATTCCTAATTTCTTTCATAATTTGTATGTAGGAGGCCAGAGCCAATTTCAGACTGTTGTTGAGTGAATCATCTGTTCGTGTGAATCAACTAGCTAACAAACTTGGAGCATGTGTTGAAAAAGCTAGGCCATATTATGAAGCTCGGATGCATGCAAAACAGGTTCGTACTTACATTAGCTTTTGCATAGTTATTGAAAGATCTTTGAATCAAAAAGAAAACTTGCATAGTTAATTACCTTTTCTAGCTGCTGTCATCAAGAAATTGAAGTGAGTAAATGATAGTTCCTATGATTACTGAGTATTGTATGTTTATATGACTTTGCATCAAACTATAATTTTCAGCTCTCTTATCACCAGACAAAGTATAATGAGTTTCTTACAAATTGAAAATATCCTCTTATTCCCGCTTTATTTTTTCATCCTGAAAGAATATACAATTCTAAATGAGTTTCTATCAACTACATTCTAATTTATAATTTTTTAAAGTAAATTTTTTAAGTAATGGGGTCTTTTGGACATAAAATTAATGAGCAACATCTTATAACAAGGAATTGAATAAATGCTCTTTTTCCTTATTAGCTTATATGACTATTAGTATTATTATAAACTCTTTTACTACCTGCAATTGTTAATACCAAATTAAACACAGATGCCTTTATTTTGTTCATGGTTAGCTTCATTGAAAGTTTATACATTTTTTATTATTTTTGCTCACCCTTATATAAGGGCCTTAAAAGTGCTTATTTTAAATTACTGATGGGGGGAATTCATCGCATTATAGAACCACACTAGATCTGGCCAATTTTATGACTATTTTCTTTATATTTGATCTTTCGTTACTTAATGAATTTCAATAGATAAGGAAATCAGCTCAAAAGGTTTTATATTGGTATAGAGAAATAGTGATAGTAGGGAAAATACATCACTGTCATTTATTTGATTATTTTTTTTATCTCCATTTGCTTGATTAGAAAAGAGAAAATATGAAAAAAAAAGAAGAGATTTATAGTGATAATATTATGTATTGATGTAAAAACCACTTTATTTTTTACTGGTAATTTTATCTCATTGTTACTTTTCCACACTATTACTTGTTTGCAGAGCATTTGTTAGCTATGTTTCAGCATCATTTAGTGAATTATTTTTTTTTAAATTTGAGGTAATTTTTGTGCAAAAATTTAGAATTTTTAAATATTGTTCTGAAAAATGTGTATTCTACTGTGGGCTTTCAAAAGTTAATACGCTGAATGATTCAAGACTTCTGAAAATAAAATTCAAGCAAATTGCTCTTGGTGTTTTAAGTTACTTGTTGGTTATGTGTTACTTTTGCCAAAACATACCAGAACTAAATTAATGCAAATAAAATTAATTTTTTACTCTTTTTACTTTAATTTTTTACTATATTTATAAAGTTGTTAAAGAAAATGAATTGCAATGATCAAAAAGTTTAGCTCGAGCGTTTTATTCTCAGTTTAATTGTCAGAAAAACACATTTTTGGAATTGCATCTGCCTGTCTATAAATATAACTCAAACGCTTTGAGCTAGAATTTCGTGACTGCAAATTTGCTGATTTCTATCAAATTTTTGACAAAATCTATTTCAAACATTTTTTTTTGTCTGCTTGTCCAAATATTGGTGAATACAATAACTTCAAATTGCAAAGAGCTACATCAGTGAAATGTGACTCTTAGTTTTAGCATCAAAAGTATATATCTGTATCAGATTTTGAACCAGGTTCATCCATAACTTAGGAAACTGGCCATCTGTATAATCATTTGAATGTAAATAATATAACAAAAAAGAAGTGCATAAACTTAAATAAATGAAATTTGGTAAGATATCTTGTTTTTAAAATTGTACCTGTGTCACAAATTTTGGATTTATTTGATAGGCCAAAAAATTTCTAATATATGCACTTTTTTTAACACTATATTATAAAGCACACAATACTCGTGTAGAACTCTGAATATAAAAATCTGAGTACTCATGACTTTCATGTCATAACCTAATATCCCTAATTTTTAGGCTGGAGGTAAGAGGGCTTAATCATTCATTATGACTTATGCAATAGTCTTCAAGAGACAAAAAAAAAAAAAAAAATCAGGTGTTTTTTGCAGAATTATTTGAGGAGATAAAAAAATTTGCTACTCTTTTATCATCTCTCATTAGGCGAAGTTGCATTGTCTTTATATTTGATGATCTTACTTTTATATTTTATTAACCTTTTCTTTGGTTAATATTAACTGCATTTCATTATTTCATTATTTTTTTTCTTGTTACTTAAAATTTGACATCTTATAAAATGCCTTTTCAATTTAATAAAAGAAAGATTTTAAATTCACAAGCATATAAAATTGTACATGTAAGCTTGTGCATGATGAAAATAAATTAAAAATCAAAGTTAAATTTTTTAAAAATCTAAAAATTGATAGTTATGGTAGTTGTTAATATTTTGTTTTTGAAAATAGTGTATACTTCAGAAAAAATAAATATAAATTTTGAAAAGTTTCTAGTTTACTTAACAATGAACATTTTACTTTATATTAGTACATAAAAACTTTTTATAAAAATTATAAAATAAATATGATAGATTGTACTATTGTTTTATTGTTAAATAAGTTAAATTACTTCCCATCTGCTCCAGAAAATTTGGTATTAATTTCTTTTTTAAAATTTAAAAGAAATGATATGATGAAATTTTTTTGTTGGGCTTGATTCTGCTTAGGTTTCTTAATTAGTATTTTTTTCTTGTGCACTTGTTAAAGATAAAAATAATTATTCAGTGTTTCTGTTTGATTCGCTTAGTTTTTTGTGTACATATGACAGGAATATCGGATATTTTCAATGTTGCGAATATTCAAATGATTTTCAGCTTAATAAGTATTTTTAGAATTTGTTTTTTTTTTTAAATTTTAAAATACCAAATTATGCCAATTTGGCACTAAATGTGCCAATATAAGAAATTTGATGAATTTCTACCTATTCAAATTAACTCTTATGGTAACCTGTTTCTTTAGAGACTATCATAAGCAAAGACTTTTTTTGGGAGTGTATAGTGGTGAACACACTATGACGTTTCATTTACATTTGATTGTTGCCATTTATCAATAAGTGATAAGAGTGATTTCTGTATCATGTATGTTATCTTTTTATATATATATGGATGCTCAATTGCATAATGAACTCCAGTAAATTATATTTTCCTGTAAACTATCCATTGATAAGAAATGTTGTTTTGGCAGATAACAAGTGTGAATTAAAGAAGTATGTTCAGTGTGTTCTTTCATAAGAAAAGTTTTAAAAAATGAAGTTTCTCTTGACATGTAATTAATAGATGTTTTTTGTCTATTCATCTTCACTTGATTTTGATAATTTTAATATAGTTTATAGTATCATGAAAAGTGCTTAAATTTGAAAACCCTTTTTAAACACCTTAAAAAGGCTTAATAGTTTTAGGTGCAAAGATTTTATTTTATTTTCTCTCTTGTTGAATTCAATAATTCAAAAAGATTGTTGTAAAGGCTTGTTGATCAGATGCATCAAGAAAGAAATGCAAAAGGGAAAAATTCGACAAGAATTCCAAGGAGAAATAGATAATTGATATCAACACTTTTAAGATAACTTTTCCCCTCTTTCTCTTCCTTCTTCATTGTGCATTGCCACTTACTGAAATACTTATCTGAAAGGGGTAGTACAAAATATTTTCTAGACTATAATTGTAGCATTTTGAAAATATTTCCCAAATAAATAAACAAATAAAAATTAAATACATTAAATTTCTCTAACAGTAATTTTTTTTTTTTTTTTAGTATTTAGGATGTTGGGAAAAAAATTATTTAAGTTATACATGGTAAGAGCATGCTTAACTTTTTATGTGTTGTTAAAGAAGATTACGTAAATTGATCCTTCCAGGGAAAAATAAGAATAAAGTAGGATGAATTTTATGCTACAAAGTTATATATCTAACATTGTAGAAACCACTGTAAAAACACTTGTACTGAAGCCTTTTTATTAAGTTATACATTCGATCATCATTCTTATTTTAGATCCTTGATCATCATTCTCATATTAATTGTTTGGGAGCAATCCTTTGAATGTCTTATTAGAGGGATTTTAATGCACTATAATATATTGTAATTAATTGCAGTGTGTAATTATGTTAGTCACTTGCTTGAAATCTTTTATAATGATATTTTAACTTGAAACTGTAAGTTTTGAATGATTGTGATTTGTTTTATTGTGTGCTTTTTAAATGAGCCTAGCCATTTGAAAATTATTTTTTTGGACCAATCTCGCTAAATTTTAGTTTTTATTAAGAAAAAGAAAACAGCAAGAAAACAATGTGTTTGTTCTAATACATAAATGTTTTTAAGAAATTAAAAAAAAAACCCTATTATTCTGTAGAGTTATATATTATAACATTTATAACCATTTTCTTTTTTCTTTTTATGACTCTCAAAGAGCTTTTACTCTAGTTGAAATTGCTCTTAACATGTAATGATTTATCCTGATTGATAGAGCAATGCACAGCATAAATCATTGAAGTTAAAAGCATTCAATTTGGGTATTAAAGGCCTATTAAGAGCATGTTTTTCAAAAATTTTGTTAGAAGTCTAATTGAAAAATTGAAAAAAAAAAGTTTTAATGTGTTGACTTCATAACATTGAAGCATTATCACACAAACATTATTTTTAAACTATTTTAAAGTTTTTTTTTAAACTTTTCAACTATACCTTGTTTGTATGACATAATTTGCAACAATGATTTTTATTTTAATGAAATTCCAAACAATATTATTGCTTCTTTAAATCATCTAGTCATGTTATTTTACTGTTAACGCTGTGATAAAAAGAAGGTTGCTGGGTGGAGAGGGAGGCTTCATTTCCTTTAATTTAAACTTAAAGTTTTTAAAGCACTTCATAGGATAAAATTCATTTGATAAGTTTTGTTAAACTTTGATACAATGTGAATGCGAAGCAACTATCTAATGCTGGCTTTAAAAATTCAGAATACTAAATGTTTTTTTTTAAAGCCTCTATTAAACTTCAGAAGTAAGAAGCAATAAGACAATTTTTTATAGACCATTTCTAAATTCTTTTCTATTAAAAAGATTGATTTTAAAATTTTATTTAGAACATGCGATTGTTGTAATATCTATTTAATGATAGTTTGGCTGTCTTTTGATGGTAACCATTCCAGAATGTTTATTTCTTGGATTTAAGACTGCAGCTAAAATTTCCAAATGCAGCAAGTTAATGCAAGGGTGGGGGAAATCACTTTCTGTCTCAACTATGTGAAATCATTTCTTGAAGCATATATAAAAATCAAATACAAACTATTTGGTCATGCTATGATTTGACAACAATTCTGATATTTTCAGAAAAGAAATATCCATCTAGATAAATGGAGTTTCTTATTTTAAGAAATATTCAAAAAGATGACAGATCTTTATTGTTAATCTTTAAAAAGTTGACTTAATTTTGTGACATTGATAGTTTTTTCTTTCTTTTTTCTTTTTTATGATCGTATTGTCTTTGTCAAAATCAAGAAGATATAATTTGTAGTGCAATAAAAGTTGTACAAATGTTATGCAAATACAGAAATAAATATTAAAAGTTTTAAAAAATACATACTTAAATTTAAAAAAAATTTCCTGTAAAATCTATAAATAATAATAAAATAAAAAATATCTTAGAAAATTAGTCGGCTTGTTCTGTGTACATGTACAGAGGTGCTTATTATTATTATTATTTTGCTAAGATACTTAAAAAAGGCTTAAAAGTATTTAATTTTTGCAGCAATTTCTCACAACGCACACTGTTTAATGTCAGGAAAATTAGATTGGATGAGTTTTTTTTAAACCTTTCAATTAAAGATTATAAATAAATAAACTGAGGAAAGTTTTCAAAGCTACTTTCATTCTCTCCCTTGAAATAGCATCCCTTGAAAGAGGATTCAACATCAATAAGAAAATTGATGTGATAAATATGAATAAAAAATATGCATTTTACAACATGTAATCTATGACTACATAAAACAGTCTGAAAAATAGATAATGTTAGCAACATACTCATTCAAAATATCACCTATTTTTTGAGGAGGGGCATATATGAAAGCAATAGTTGTCAATGGCATAAAGAAACTGGGATTCTGATATCTTGATCTTTTTATAGAAAGAGAAATTGTATATAAAGCTGATGCGCTTGTTGTACAAGCTAAAATCATTTCATCAGGGTTCAATAGAGTTTTTTAGTGATGATGATGTCGTGTCCGCTTTTTACCGCGGAAAGAGGGGTGCAGTAACTTCTGAGGGTATGAACCCCTGAGCACCCGAGGGCAGAAGTCTGACTTCTAGCTCATATGAAGATGAAACACACACACACACGCTTGCACAGCCCCTTTTTACAGGGGGGCACATTCACACATCTCACAGATAGCACACAGAAGAACAACCATGCCCGAACCGGGACTCGAACCCGGGACCTCCAGAACACGAGGCAGACGCGCTACCTCTGTGTCAGCAAGCCGGCAGAGTTTTTTAGTATTTTAGTTTAGTTATATTAATTTTCTACTTAAAAACATTAGTGCTACTTTAAAACAGACCTTATATTTTTATATCCTTCATATGGTGAAGACCTTGCTGGCACCATTAATAGAAGATATAATGAACGCCAGGTCCGGATATACAGTGAATCTTTAGTGAAATCAGGTTTTGAATGTAGAACCCTTTAGTTCCAAAAGCCAAGACTACTACCCCTTTAGATTAGTATTCTAAATATTACTACTTTGAATTCTTTTAAAAAAAATCTTGAATTATAATTTTTGATATTCTATGTTGTATTGTAAATATTTCTTTTGAGATGAAACTTATTTCAGTGATGCCATATGTATTTAAATTTTATTTCATTAGAATCAGCAGTTTTAAAATGATATATTTGTCATGGATATCCATTATTGCTAGAATTTCATTATAATAGAAGCATAACTAGTGTTTTTGTAGTTTATGGCTCTTGATAAGCTTATTGCTTTATCTTTTCATTTACAAAACAATTTTTTTAGTTGCATATCTGATTTTCAAAAGAACATAACTTAAAATTTAATAACAATTGGTTCTAATGCTATACAGCTTCAAACACAAACTCAGAAAGCTGCTTTAAGATATGAGAGAGCTAGCAGTGCTCATTCAGCTGCAAAGGAAATGGTTTATTTGGCAGAAGAGGGTCTGAAAAAAGAAGGAAGGTGTTTTGATCCTGCTTGGCAAGAAATGCTTAACCATGCGACTCTGAGAGTAAGATAATTTTTATTTCTTACCTCTTGTCTTTTGAGATTATTTTAAACTAAATTAGTGAAATTATAGATATATTTATATTGTACTTCAATGAACATATGTAGAATTCTCAATTTGTAGTCAAATTTGCTTTAAGCAATAAAACTATTTGTTGGAAGTTTTCTTTGACAATTCTAATATTTGATAAATAAAATTATTTATAATGGAAACTTCGATATTGTGTAGAACTAAAACTATATAATTGTATTTTCAAATTGAAGTTGATTGGTATTGTAATATACTAAAAAAAACTGATTATCAGTTTATGTTGCATAATGAAGAAAACTTGCCATTTTCTGCAATTTCATTTTATCTCTTTTGGAACTGTTATAAGTAAGTTATAAAATTTTTGAATTTTAATAAATATGTTTTTGTTATTGAGAAGGTTATAATTTTCTCTGTCAGCCACATGGCAATTACATTTAATTAAGACAAATTATTTACATTTTTTGACACATTAAGTATTATGTAATAAAGAAACATTTAGCATACTACATTCAGTATGCTTTTGTATTGAACTTAATATTTAAATTACCTGCAGCAACGTTTCTATAACTGAATATAATGAACATGA
This sequence comes from Argiope argentata, assembly GCA_026289955.1. Taxonomy (NCBI): domain Eukaryota; kingdom Metazoa; phylum Arthropoda; class Arachnida; order Araneae; family Araneidae; genus Argiope; species Argiope argentata. Next base: position 400,205 of record JAOUZG010016587.1, on the reverse strand, counting down.
AAGAAAGGTATTAATTGCTATCAAGTTTGTAATTTTTATGCTAGCATATTTAATTTTATGAATTCTTAGTTTTGTAAGAGTGTATTAATTATAATAAGGCACTCAAAATGTTGTTTTTCTTTACTTTAGTTTTTACAGACAAAATTCTTTGACAATTGTAATATTTTGTTCTTTATTTTTCCTTTTTGCTATATCCGGCATTAAAACATATGATATTTTCATTTTATGTTATTCTTTTAATGCATCCCTCACCTTTTGAATTTGAGGCCGAATTTCTTCAGTACAGAATAACTCTTATAGAACGGATGGTAATATGTACAATAGTAGCTGGAAGATGCTATTTTGTTGTGTGGTTTTTTGGTATACATAAATAGGTTCTGAAGTTAATCGGATGGCTTTCTTTTTGATGCTGACATTGAAATATTTATTTTTGAGAAAAAAGTGTTGCTTTGGGAAGTTTTATATTGATGGCAGAATTTGACCTATTTTAGCTATTATATGCTTATTTGTTAACCCAGCACCACTGCAGTATTTGTCTTTTCATTGCTAATAAAATAACTAAATTTCTTCTCTCTCCATTTCTATGTGTAATGAATTTGTTTTGTGATAGTTGTAGCTGAAAAGGGACCTAATTTTGACTTTGTTTTCTTAGCCTTATTTAATATACTCTTCACTAATCTTTATTCTTATACCTTAAGATTTTTTTTTTACTTACCTTTGATTAAATATCAATGAAATCTGTTACTGTGTTCAAGCTCAAAAATTTTGTGATCATTGAAGGTGGTGGGATGCTCTTGAATGAATAATTGTTAAGATGAAATTGTTGTGGTTTTGACCTTTGCAACAATCTTAATATGTTATGAACATATTTTGATAAGAAACAGGTTCCTTAAAATGGTAAGACATGCCCTCATTTCTTGAAATCAGACTCCTTTATTTCATCTCGCCTTAGATAATCTTTTGTTATTGTTAAAATTGTGGATTCTCATTACAAACTAAACATTAATATTAATAAGTGACTGAAGTGTTCAGTTTGAGAAATGTTGGATAATTTTTTTTTATTTAGAAAGTAAGAGCATTGATATTATCTTCTATTGACAGTTTGTCTCTGTTTTTAAGTCTTGCAATTTTTTCTGTTCTTAAAAAATGAATTTATTTGTTGCTTACTTTATTATCTTGTTAATCTTTGTTACCAAAATGTTTTAAAAAATATTCTGAAGCAAATTGCATAATTGGCCGGTGCTCTTCAATTTTGATCAGTAAACGACATACATTTCCTACTTGATTGGTTCTGTATTTTCTTGCTTACATTTTTCTGCATTAAAGCCTTTCTAATTTTCTTAGAACATATCTCTTTAATGTTTTAAATTAAATAGCAAGTATTATCTTTTTGGTGTATCAGAACGTGTCTAACTGTGTGTGTATCTTTCACTTTGTTTGTATGAGTTTTATTTCTTGACTCTTTATGATCTATTAACAACTCTTGTAGAATCTTGTAGCTATCAGTATATATTTATAATATTTAAGCAATGAAAGAACAAAGCATGAACTTCACAGAAAAATTCTCTTTTCCTTTTCTTCTTTTCAATAAATTAGAATCTGCTGTTAAAGGTTTGACTGAAAATTATAATGAAAGGAAAGTAAAGTATTAGAGATTTGTTATTTTCAGAAAAACATTGGTGTACCCAATTTGTCTTTCAGACCTTCCATAAAGCATGTTAGAAAGGTGTAACAAACCATTGTATAGAAAAGATTAAAAAAATAGTTATATTTATTGTAGGGAATGAATTAAAAAAAATTCAAATACAATTATAATAATCGTTTATACAAATATAATGCCTTGTTGACCTTTAATTAAAGGCACCCAATGGAATTGATTTGTTAATTTTTTTTTTAACATGAATGTATTTTTGCCCAGAATATTTTGTGATGCATGCTAATGGTGCAAGTTTGAATTTTTTCTTAGGTGTTCATGTGTTGAAAGCAATTGGTATATTTTGTATTTTCCTGTTTTAATATCATAAAATCGAAATTACTAGTAACAGGTTGTAATTAAGTTTGCTTGATATCCTTAGGTACAAGTATATTAATGTTATTTTATTCTTATTTTTTAAAGGAAAAATAACAGGACTTGTTATTTTATTACTGAATGTAATGCTAATGAGATTTTTTTAATGATTTCATTGGAAAATATGGCATTTTTTATGGATAATTGTATTTTACTGCATGGATTAAAAAATTTTTTTTAAAAACAAAAATTGTGTATTTTTAGAAATCGATTTTATTTTATTTATTATTTGTAAAACTATTGCATTTGAATTTTAAGTTTATGCAAAAACTGCTATTATTAAAAAATACGTTTTTTATTGAGATTTATTTGATATAAATTTTTTTCTTATGTTTTTAAATAGGTGAATGAAGCTGAAAGTGAAAGAGTGTTAAGTCAGCATGAGCATCAGAAAACTTCCTTAGCTTACAATGAAGCTGATAAAATTGTCCAGCATCTGCATCAAGAATTGAGAAAATCAATAGTTAAATCAAGGTATTTTTTTATCCAGTGATATTACTGCATTCATTTTTTACAGGTGGTTACTTCAGTAAAATGTCTTAAGCTGTCCATGACATTCTTTCACTGTAAATTATTTATAATGCAAGATGTGATTAATGCATTGTTATAGAACAGGATTTATCTGATAATTTTATTATATCAAATACTTTGTAGTATTTGATTTCAAGTATTGATGTTTAGGAAGCCTGTTATTGTCTGATGCACATGATTGTCATTTACTTTAAAATCTATCTTGCTATTATAAAAATGAACCAAAAATAGATAAGGAATTATAAGAAACACTCCCTCTAACAAAGATAGAAAGATATATATCTTAACTTGAGAACTATTTTGAAAGTATAAAGCTATCGTAAAAGTATACAAATGTAATTGATTGAATTTAATTGGATTTTATGTTTCTGGATGCTTAATATTGGTATAAAAGTCTATGAATCTCAGTAATTTTGTCATTTAGGGGTAATTAATCAAAATATGACAAGAGGCTATTTATATAATGGTAAATTTAGTATTGAAAGTGTGGAAAATCCCAAATTACATGATTAAAAAAATTCATAATAATATACGAATTTTATTAAAATTTACGAATGTACCAAGGATTTGAGTAATCGTTGATAAGAAGGGGGGGGGGAATCGAAACCGAGAAAGTTTGAGGTCATTATATTTGATCTTTTATTTTGTAGTCAAGTTTCTTTATCTAGTGGATCATTTTTATTCATTGATTTATTTTTTCATTTCTTAGTTGCTTAGATTGTGCTTTGATTATTTTATGTTTTTGCTTTGGAGGAAGAGACAAGTTTGTTTATAAACCATGTTTAACTACAGTAATTGTTGATTTCGTCAAGAATGAAGATGTGAAAGCCTTCTATCATAGATTTTTTTTTATTATTTTGTTATAAAACCATATAACTCATAAAAATAGACAAGTCATTTTAAATTTTGTAAATGTGATTTTTACTTCTAACTTGCTAGAATACTATTTATGGAAAGAAATGTTTAATCGTTTGGTTAATGCGTTATTAATGGTTTTATTATAATAACCTGAAATTAAATATCACTTTCAGATTTTGTATTGGTTTTCTGAAGAGTTGTTTAAAATAACAGCATCTACTTAATTTTTGAGATATTCAGTATATTTATTATACAAATTAAATATTTAAACAAGAGACGATAGGATTTATACATGTTTCTTTGTTTTCGCCAGAATAAAAATAAAACTACCTGGCATTTTTATTTTACCTTTTGATAGTGTTAATACAATTGAACAACATATACTGTGTTATTTCAGTAGTTCTAAATACAATTGAAGTACAGTTCAGTATTTTGACAGTTTTATGCCATGGCATTGAATAAATCTTTTCCTCCATTCATTTTCATCTTCTGATTTGCTTAAAGTATTCAATAATTAGTTTTATTTATTACAGTTTTCTAATTCTCATTTTCTGAATCACAGTCTTTCAACTCGCAGAAGTTTGCTACAGCTAAACAATCTTGCAAATCAACACCAGTTACAACTTTTGTAAGTATATAACATTACTCGACTTCGCGCCACAAAAATTTAATTTGTTTTCTCCCTTATCTTTATCATTTGTTCTTAACATTCGACCAAACTTTCCTCATTTTAAGGTGCTACTGTCTGAATGTTCAAAGCAATCTACATAAATTATCATTAAGTTTGGCAAAACAAATCGGGCCTTCACGTTTGTATATAATCAATTAGTATTTTTCAAAAATATGCTGATCACTCGCTACATTTTAAATCACTACATCAACATTTTGATCATACTTTAGCTTGTTATTATTTTATTTGTATGCTTTTTTCATTTCATTTTCAGCTATGTATTGTGAATATGAATCATACATTTATCAGTATGTTTTTGGTGTGAAGTTATATTAATAACTAGAAGATTTATTGTACCGATCCAATTTTTGTATAAGTTGGAAACCCTTTTAGCAATGTTACACAGTGAAATATACAATAATGAATTAATAATATAGGTATTGCTATCATTGTTGAATTTCTTTATAAACAATTAGGATATTGTTTTATCATAATTTATAGTTCAGGTATTTTTTCATCTTTGATTAAATAATAATATGAATTTTGGTTCGCCAGTTATAAACTTTGTGTTGCAAATTCTATTGCTTCTTTTAAGGTACTTGTGCTGCTTTTTTATTCAATGCCTCAGTATTGCATTTAATTGTCTGATCTTGAAAATGTAATTTTGCTTGTGCTTTGAATGAATTTCAAATTTAGTGTAATATTTGTTCAAAATTTCCTGAATAATTGTATGTATCATGAACTGTAGATTCTAAATACAGTGAAATTATGTACTGACCTTTTAAGATTCCTGATTAACAGTGTAATATATAGAAATGCTTATTGCAATTATTTAATCATTTTGTTACTTATAGCCATCATATATAGTTAAATTTTGGGATTAAAAAACAAAAATATAATTTTTTTATTAAAACTACTTTGCATATAATAATGATATAGTTATCAAATTTCTGATACACTTATTTCACAAAATTTGAATTTTCTTGCTACATCTGATTCATTCTCATCAATAAAATGCAGTGTTCCTGAACCAGTAGCTGAAGACGACTTTCAGACCATTTATAATTCGCCGCTATGCTTCTCAGTTGCTTTTAAATTTTTTTGTGTCCAATCCCTTCGATTTTCTCCAGATATAAGGCTTTCCATCGAATCCTAAAGTATCAGGATTGCTCTGGTCAGTAAATAAGACATTTTCCCACTAAGAAAAATCTTTGTTTTCACTCTCCTTTATTTATTTTCCAAGCGACTTTAAGTCTTGGGTCTTTTTTTGAATATTTCTAATAGGCTTTTGGTTTTTCTTCCACTTAGTTCTGCCTTATGAAGCACGTTTTTAAAATTTTTGTTAGGCTTAATTTTTATTCCTAATTCTTTTTCGACAATAATATCTAGCTTTGATGTACTAAGAAACGGATTTACTTTCATTTTTCATTTTAAATAGTCAGTAGTCATAACCAATTTTTTAAACTCAAGGTTCGTTTGGCCCCTTTGCCTTGACATGTTAATGTTCAAAGTAAATGAGGATAACATTGTTTGGAAATTCCCTTCAAAAACTACAATTTTAATTATAAAATGGGCAGTGATTTTTGCCCAGAATTGCTATTATTATTTATTTGTGAGATGTCCGCGGATTCTAAGGATTCTTTTTCACATGTTTCACTTTTATGTTTTAAATTGTTAATTATAGTTTATGAATTGGTGCTACTTGGCTTCGTTTTTAAGAGTTCAATGGATTCACCATTAAAAAATCATTTTTGCGCCTTTCTAATTCATTTTAATTAAAATATTTTGGTAGAATACCCCCCCCCCCCCCAGGATACTCGAATTAGGGCAGTTTCAACCGTATATAACAAAAATTCCTTTCATTTTTCAAAATCATGATTAAGTTTGGAAAATACCCTCTTTTTTGTGAGCCAACAGACATGTTTTAATGATAAAATCCGGGTTTAAATGATAAAAGTATCCAATAGGTGTTGTGTGTTGCAAATTATCTTTTTAGCTAAAAATGTTGAAAGATCGTCGTACAGACAGCAAATGTTTATTTATAACATTAAAGAATAAAAGTTTAAACTATCTTATCATGTTCATAATAAGAATTTTTTTTCAAGTATTTAAATTATGTATTAGTTTTAGATATTGCATCCTGGGAATTGTGGTGAAAGTCAGAAATTCAGAATCAGAATAAAGAAAAAGCGATTTAAAATTGCTCACTCCCTTCCAGGATTGGAAATACCCTTTTGCCTTAAGTTCCATTTTGCTAATCTTGAACATTGATTTTTTGCAGTTTTGCCACCGTATTTCTTAGCAGATGATGATAATCTTATTTATGTTAAAATTCTGATCGTATAACATTGAGCCCTGACTACTGAACTTTAAATTGAGTTAACAGCTTTTTGCAATGATCAAAGTTTTGTATTAAGAAGAATTTTTTCAGTTGAAATGCGATTTTTCATTTAAGAAAAATGTCAATGAATAAGTTACTTATTTTAAAGTAGAATTTAAAGAAAAGTTAGTTTGACCGCTGTGGTCTTCAATTGAAAGCTAATATATATATCAATGATTCTGAGCATCAGTTTGTATATCATCCTTATATACTTATAACCAAAATTGTCTTTTTTAAAAAGAAATATTGCTTAGGTAGTTGATATCATTTGTTAATCCATAACTGGAGACATGAATTTCCTCACACAGCTTGAGACAAGGAGTCAAAATGACTCCATTGCTATTTTTCTTTTTCGCCATTTATTAACAGCTTTGGAATTTATTTTAGAAACAATGCATTTCGGAAATCATGTAGTTACCAATAAAATTAAAAATATTTATACTAAAATGTTAAATGTTATAATATTAAATGTTATAAAGAGGTTATAAGAAAAACCTAAACAATCTTATGATGAATATCTACTTCATTGAGATATTTTGGAAATTACATTATTGGTAATAACTCTTAGAATTAAAAAAAACATGAAAAATGCAATATTTTAAAATATTTAGACTATTTCTTTATTCTTTTTGCATTATTCAAATTAAAAGTAGTTCTGGAGACATGGAGTTTAATGACTCCATAAATAACAATAGACACTGAAAAAGAAAACTCTGTGATATGGATGTGTTTCTATTTAGACTTTTGCCAACATACTGTTGAGAGAACAACTTGAAGGTATTAAGATGATTGTATTCAAGGACAAAATATGAGGTGATAATCAGAGCTAATGCACAATTCAGAGTCATTTTGAGTCTTATCTCCAATTATGAGTTAAAATCAGTCTCTGTAGGAGCAGATTAATTACAATAGAAATATTGTTTTTCCATTTGATGTATGATAATTGTTGGTCTTTTAATTTTCCTCTCATCATTTTCTGCTATTTATATGTTCAGTTATTTACTCGTGTTTCTGTTAGGAACTGTAACATATTTTGAACGAAATGAAAAAATAATTTGTGTGTGCAAAATAAACAACTAGTTAAAAGTAGTTCATTTATGTCTCATAATATGTATTATGAGTTAATTATGCTCTATGCTTAATGCATTGTACTTAAAAATGAATAGCTGAAAGAATCATTTTTTAAAGTCATCTAATGACAACATAAGATGTTAATTTTCAACATCCTGTGTTTACTCAGATACAATTTCTAACACAAAAGTTGGGGTAAATTATCATTCCAGATCCAGACTGCTTAAGATAACTTAAAAAATATAGCCTGCATTAGTGCAAACAGTATGGTTGTTATAAATAAATACTACGATTATTGTTATTAAGCATCTTTAGGAATCATGCCATTATTAGTTACTAAATATTGGACTCATTTCTTAAATACTTTTATTGCTCTGCAATACTTCACCTCCAAAAAATCAATAATTCTATTACCAAATAAAAAAAATGTCAAAGTGCTTATGCATATCCAATTTATCATTGATCCTTCTGATATTAATTTTATATTCTGTTGAGAAATATTTGTTTTTATTTATAAAATAAAGAAAAGCAATTTCTACAACTAAATGTTTTTAAATTTATTTATAATAATTTTGCACTTCCCACTTTATCTTGTGTTTATCATTTAATAAATTGTTTTGTGAAATATTTTAATTTATACAAACGATATTATTGCTATTTCTTTATTTATGTAAGTTTACAGAACAATTTTCTGTCACTTTTGAGGCAGTATCTTGTGATATTATTAAGATCTTTTGATTACTGAAATAAAGGCAAGTTAAAGTATTTTCATTGAGTTTTTTTAGGAACTTAAGTATTGATTTATTAATTTACTGTCAGGAACTTCAAAATTTTATCAATATATCAAATTGTTAATTTAAAAAAAAATACGTGTTACTGTCACATTAAGGAAATTAGAATTTTTGGTAAATGCATTTGAGCGTAAATTTGAATTCAAAATCATTGGAATAGCTATGGAAATGATTGTTTTTGCTGTGTACTGCAATATAAGTTTGAATACGATTACAAAATTCTAAGGAATTTCTCTTCATCACCCCCACTGTAAAATAATTTTGTGCCTTAAGAGAAATGCCACTTTAGAATTTATTTATATAGGTGAATATTTGATATTTTCCATTAAATGATCATTTTATGGGATAATTTTATTTAAATATATCTTAGATAGAAATTTTTTGAAGTGCAGTCTTTATTAAATCAGCTGAATATTAAAATGTATTAAATCAGCTGAATATGTTTTTACATTCAAAGTAGTTGCACTTCAATTTTGAGTTTGTTGATATTTATTTTTACATTAATACATGCAAATTTCAAGACACTTTTTATAATTTTGTATTTGAAATTTCATTACTTAAAAGAAAAAGTTTTGCTTATGCTTTAATATGCAATGAATATAAATAAATGTAAGAAATTATAAAAAAATGTAAAAAAATACAAAAAAATTAGTATTAGGTTTCGATTTGTATGAAATATTTTTAAGATAGGGTGACTGTAAAATGATTTTCCCTGTTCATAACTTTTGCAGCTATAAAGGATGAAAATAAACTTGCGTAGATACTGGAAAGTATGAAGTAATGAATACCTTTGAAAGAAAAAGAAAGAAATTTTGTTTCAAAAATCATTGGTATTATATTTATTCTCTGGGCAGCTCAGCACATTGAAAATGTTGCTTGTGGAGGAGGGGATCTTAATGTTAGTTACCCCCCCCCCTTTTTTAAACTTTTCGCCGGATAAATTATGTGTATGCATGAAAGGCCATGTAACAGTGTAATTATTTTTAAATTGTTTTGATATGTAAGTATTTGATATTTAAAAATAAGAGCATCGTTATAAAATGACCAGTGAAATTATTTTAATAAAAAACTAGATTTTGATAACAGATTATTTGTATAACATCCAAGTTGCATATTTATGTATGGTATTTCATTTTAATATAATAGTCAAACCAAAAATATATTGCCTCAAATTTGACAATTCAGTTCCTTTCAACTTACAGACAAATTTCAAATTTGTTGCTAGTTGTAAAGAAACACAACACAGAATTTTCCATTTTCTGCTACGTATAATATTTGCTGACATTTGTAGAATGAAACTGACAGTTTTACCAAATAAATATTTGGCAATGAGTGGTGTACTTGAAATTCCAGAATCCTCAAATGAGGATCCTGGCTGCAAATGGGTTAATTAGTTTATTTCCTGTAAATTTCTTACTATGTGCCATTCATCTCTAAATACAATTTTTTATTAATCAATCTAAAATGAAATTTTTATATTCATTGCAAACAGTGATATGTTTTTAGTTCCAACATTGGCGTTATGTCTCCTATTGGTGACTTTTGTTGCCAAATTATGATTATTGTTATATTGCGGAATTTATTTCTTTAGCATCTTTAGTCTGCGGATGAAGTTTTTTGTTCATTAAATTGAACTACAGATATTTCCAAACAGATAAGGTTATTTTGTGGTCACCCAGTGCATTTGATGTGTAGGTTGATAAATTCATAATGTTCTTTTTCATAAATTAGATCCTTTTTTCTGGATAATTTATCCTCATCTCTTACTCCTTTCTTAACTCAATTAAAATATATATTTTCTCTTCTTTTTTATACAATTTTTATCCAGTTATTTCGGATATCCTTTAGTAGTTCATTAAATTCTTATCATTAAACAAATAAATATATATATTAATATGTGATTATATTCTTGTTATTTTTCAGTTACTACTTATTTGTTGTGAAATTTAAGAATATAGATGTTGATACACATTTTAATGTTAATATCTCTAATACTTATGTAAAACTTTTTAGACCTTACTTTGAAATGAAGGCCCAGTTCAATCAGTTGCTAGAAGTAAGTAATTTATGTATTTCTCTTTTACTGATATTATTAGTCCTAGTAATGATATATATATATATATATATATATATATATATATATATATATATATCATTTTTTATCTGAAATGGACAATATCATAATCTTGTTGATGCTTAGTTAGTAATTGTCTCTGGTCTTGATTTTTTTCTTAAAACTATTCTCATTTGCTACACTTTCTGAACTAGTCTTATAATGTAAAATATGTTATGAGATTGTTTATTATCTCCCATATATACGTACTACTTAAGGTCATTTAAAAAATGCAATTTATTTTATTAGTTTATTTCTTAAATTATATTCATCTGTTAATTTTAATATTTATTTGTCTATATAAGAGTTTTACCTGGCTTATAAGTCAAATTGGTGCCTATTAGTTCTGTTTATGAAATATTAATTATCTGTAGGATAACATGATATCTATATTTTACTAAATGTAGATTATTATTTTTTTTGGTAATGCTTGTTATCAAACAAACAAAAATCTTTCTGCCCTATCTCCAAGCTTTTCCTTTTATCAGTTATTTCTGGGAATAATGCTTATAATAAAGCTATTAATGAACTGATAATTGGTGTATTGGTTAAAAAATTAGTTTTGTTCTTTAATAAACTGATACTTACTTCAAAATCTAATATGCAATTGAGGAAAAATTATTCCCATGCTTGTATTATATTATTATATGTTACTGATAATTTGTGCTGTTATATGTTCAGATGTAATGAATAGTTAGATCCCCCCCCCCCCCAAAAAAAACACCTGTGATCTGTAGACTTTTAGCAAGTTTACTGCTGTGTTAGCTAATTGTATGTATATTTGAATAAATGATTGTACACACATTAATTGCTGATTTATACTTCTGGCAAATGTGCAAACCAAAATATTCTGGAAATCTGTCTCATTATGGGGATTAACTAACACTGGAGCGTTAAGTCAGAAATAGTGTCATTATGTCTCTATGAAATTAATATAGTAAACAAATATTTTTTAATAAAATATTTAAATGAATGTAATGTTACAATTCAAGTTTTCTTCAATTATGCATTCATTATGATATGCTTTTTGATATACAAATGACGATTCAAAAGTATTAAGCAAACTTTAAAAATCAGTAATAGGCAAATAAATTGAAAGTGAAAAGATATTTCGTTAGCATCCTTTCTCACTAAATAATGACTTTTTTTCATTAAACCAAAATTGATTGTATGACTATCAGTTCTCTTTTGACAATTTCTACATTTTTACAACTAGCAATAAATAATGCACTATATTATCTAAATTTTTGTGACAAGATATTTATTGAACACCAATTTATAAAAAACATAACCCTTTTCTACTAATTTTACTTCAAAATTATATGCTCTATATTTTCAAGTCACCAGATTTTATTTTTCATCATATTGCATAATAATCACTATGTCATGACTTTACATGAAAGTATATTATGATTTTAGTTGTTTCCAACATTTTCAAATAATAAATTTCAGAATACAATTTATTACAATACAGCACATAGTACAAATAATGAAGGGCAAATTTTTTTTGAAATTTAATAACTAATTTTACATAATATTTTATATATATTCTTATTACTTCTACTCTGATATATTTATAAAACGATTTAATGTGAAAAGTTATGAAATTATGGCATTTTATAATTAATCATTAAAAGTTAAGATGCTTCTCTGCATAACAAAAATCACAGAGAAATGCGTTTAGTTACAGATACTTTAGTTTTACTCATTATTAGTTAGAGAATAGTCATTTTTTTATATAAGTAATTTATATTTAGATTAATCAACAGACTTTAATTTTAAACAGTGAGGTTTAAAATAAATTACTGCTTCATGTATGTTAAACTAAATCAATAGTATTAGGTTTACTGTAGCTAACTGCATCATATCACTTTAAATAAAGCAGGGAAACAATTTAAAGTACTTTTTTTGTATGAAAAAATATTTTGGAGATAAAGGGTTTAATATAATTAGAGAGGAGTAAAAATAATTTAAGGCTTAGTGTTGTATTGAAACACAGCCCAATAATATTACAAATAATTTAATGCTCAGTATACGTTTTAAAATGGGAAATCATTTAATGCACTAGATAACTTTCGAAGTGGGTAGACATAAAGAATAATTCATATACTAATTATCTCCATTTTTTGTGCTTCAGCATTAAAAATATACCAAAGGGCTCTTATTATTGATTTACTGCTTTTGTGAATGCAGAGTCACCTGAAAGCATTTTCATTCTGCCCCTTCTGGATGAAAATTAATAATTTTAGTCATCGCCTGAAAACTTTAGCTTTGACTGTAAACTGAAAACAAATGATTCGGCGAAATTCAATATAAGAATAGATTTGAGATTATTTTTAATATAAACATAGCTCATTTGGTGTTTGATAGGTTCAAAAATCATGTCCACCCTTAAAATATTCTCTCTTAAATATAGAATTTTTTTATATATGAAGTTATTTTTATTAATTTAGAATTTAGTATTAGATGGAATTTCATCCATTCATGTGTATCAAATGTTGGTAGTACTATTTTATAATAAGGATTTTTCATTTAATGAATTATTATTATTATTGCTTTGTCTAGGAACAGAGGAAAAAAGTTCATCATCTAGAAGAAAAAATTTTAAAAATGAAGATGAGTTATGCAGACGCATTGCATAATCTGGAAGAAATAAGCGACGAAATTCATCAAAAACGAAGGTCTGTAGACAGTAGACTATATGTTGAAGGAAATCAAATTGAAGGTGCTGAATCTCCGCTTCTTTCCTGTGATAGCATGAAGTTGCCATATCATAAATTGAAAAGTAGTGATATATCTTCTAATGTAAGTGATAAATATCCATGTTATAAACTATTTACATTTTTAGGAAATATAACGCTGCATTCTCAACTGATCTAAGGCATTTTGCCTTCGCCTTGCGTTCTTTATGTGTTTATAAGAGATGTATATACTGTTGAAAATCTCATTAGATTTATGGGAAGCTCTTATTTCACCCATATAATAAAGTAAATGTTAATCTAAAGAATATTGAATTCAGAAATTTAAAAATATATATTATGGAATTCAGCATTTTAAGTGACTCCCCATTTTATGAATATTGTTTTATTAATAATATTGTTATCGATGTGTCTGAAAGAAAATCTTTTTGGAAGCGATTGTGATGTATCTGAATTATTATTTATCTAATATAAAAATGTTGTACTGTTTCCTCACATTGTAAAAAAACTAAGGTGTCATGTCCCTTTTATTTATACACTAGCTCTACCCACGACTTCGTACGCGTGGAAATTTGGATGTGTATATGTGAGAACTGACAGTCTTATCACAACGTAAAATGTTATCAAAACCGTGTGCATGCATAAATTTTCAACGTCAATTGGAGTAACGCAAATACGTAAATTTTAAGCACCAATTGGAGTAACGCAATGCAGATTAGAAAATTTTCATTTCAATTCATCTATTTTATTTTTTATTCAAAATCATTTCTGAAGGAATCAAAAGGTCTATTAATTAACAATGTTTAATTTTAAATTTATCATGCAGTACGAAAATAAACAGAATCGTTTGAAATAACCGGTCGAAAACATGTTATATCCAACATCATTAGCCTGGGTGAAAAAACTACTTAAAAGCTATGTACTTGAAACTATAAAGGTACTTTTAAAAACTTAATCGAAAATGATGAAAATAGGCAAAAGAAGTATGTACAGCAAGAAAAAAAATCAAGAGAATTGAACAGGAAATATCGAATTATATTAGCACAAGAACAGCTTAAGAAAAAAAATCTAATAAACCTTCCTTTAAAATAGGAAGATAATATTAAAATGAAAAACGGAAACAGAAAAATAAAAATAAACGATTGGATTTTTTTAATTTTTTTTTGTTCTGATGAAAAAGGTTTTCTGTCGGGAAATCCTACAATAAATCACAAAGAATTCCATTAGATAAGATAATATTAAAAGAATACCGGAAATAGAAAAATAAAAACAAACGATACAAAAAGCTGAGGTAGATGTTTTCAGATTTTTTATTTTTTGGTGGAAAATTTAGTTTTTAATTTATAAAAAATTACCAGTCAATTAAATGGAATAAAAATTAGATTATGTTCTTCTGTAGACTATAATCTATCTCTATGCTAAATTTCATCCAATTTCCTTCAGCCGTTTTGCGTCATTGAACCCAATCATCCATCCATCCAAACTTTCACATTTATAATAGTATAGAAGGAGCTCCAGGAAGCGATGCAAAATAAAATGTACTCAGAAGGGCATTTTCAGTCCGATTCATGCTAAATATAATGAATGAATTCTATTCTCTTTACATTGATAAATACTTATTAAATATGTGATTTGTTGAATACATATTAAATATGTGATCTGTTGATGTTCATTCATCATATGATTGCCATTAGGAAAAAAAGGAGCATTCAAATTTTTCTATCATTTCAAACGTACATTTCATACTCCTTTTCTGTATTTTTTCATGATAAATATTATTAAATATTTACTTATATTCAGCAGGCTACAAGTCTCTATCTCTTCTAATCTTTATTACAGATTAGAAGAGGTGAGATTTCAAAATATAGAAGTGCTGTAATTCAGACCGATTTTATGTATAAGGTATATGCAAGAGGATAAACTCATGTATGTGAAATAAGATTTCTACCATATTATTCACTTTAGGGCTTTTTTTTGTACTTGATTGGTTATTGGTGAAGAATGGAGCAGAGTACTAAAGTTTTCATGAAAATGAGCTATCATATTGTATCTAATAATTTAAATATATGAGTAAACTGTTTTGAATCATTATAAATAGATTTAATCAATTGCAGCGTTTACAGTTAATTTATTTTGATACGATTAGCTGTTTAATCAGTTTTTTATAACAAAATTTCAAGTAAAGTTATTTCATTATTAATTTGTTTTAATATAACTGTCTATATATTCATTAACTGACTGTCGTTTATGGTCTGTAATAGTGGCACAGCTCGAAAAATGTTTTGAGATAGGAGTAGTATATGGGGCCCTTATATCATATGATATGTTGAAAATCGTTTTGAACCCCCCCCCCCATTTTTTGAAAGAATTTTCATTTTTTAAATAAAATTTTAGAAATCATGTAAAATGTGGAACATAATTTTGAGACAATTAAATATCTGAGAAAAACTCTGCAAGTTTTATGTCTGTAACCCTGCACAGCATTTTAGCACATCTGCAAGCACAATTTAAACCTAATTAATTAAACAAACATTGCTTTTCCATTTAGCATTATTTTCAAATTAGACTATTTATGATATATTTGACTGATAATGGATGCCAAGTCAATATGAAATCAAATTTCATTTCTTAACTTTTTGATGTGAAATTACCATCTTTTAAAGAATGAATAAGAACTCCTTGCTAAGATGGAAAATTTTTCCCATGTTAAACAGGGTACATATTGTATTTAAAAAAATTCTGCATGACTTATCACATTTCCAACAAAGTGTGCTTCATCCTGTAAAAGTTAAAAATCTTAATAACTGCAAATAACATATAAATTTTTACTCAGTCCTATGGTGAGAAGAATTAAAATGTATATTTACATTATATTTTTGTAGAATATATCTATGGAAAATCTAAACATTGAAGATATGTACAAGAGCCTTCCATCTAAAATAACACCTAGGCCTGGTATTATTGCTGCAAGTTGTATTGGGGCCAATTCTCAGGTTTGTAAATTTTGAATTTTTCCCTATCTAATTATAAAAATAAAGAAAGACTGTAATTGTGCATTTTCTATTTATTGGAATTAATAGAAAATATGAAAACTCAGTGTTCCACAAATTATGTTGGAAACCAACTACAATGTGTTTATGTTCTGCTTTGAAGATGATAAATAATTTTTGGGGTTAGGATTTCGTTTTGTGTGAGCTGCTATTTAATCGGCTTCAATATGGAATTTGATTGCTTTTATAGCTAGAATAGGATCTTTGGTGCTAAATCTTTATATTGGTTTTAAGCCCCAAAAAAATGTGCTGATTTAATATATATGAAATTAATTTTTAACGAACATTTCTCTGCATTTTTCTTCATACGCAGCGATATTATTATTGTAATAATAAATAGATTTTTTACTGAACTGTTCATTAGTGGTACCTCTATAGATAATATACAGACAATGCAGATATCCGATGAGTATATGATCACACACATCTCTTTTATGGCCATGATAGACAATAACAAGTTTCATTTTTGTCAGACCAATTATCTTCGTGACTCGGGGTACATCAGTAAAGATTACAAACGTCCGTTGACTTACAAACCAATTCACTGGTGTGATTGCTAATTATTCTTTTCACTTTTAAAGCGTCAAACACTTTTGATGTAGATACCAGTCTTTTAGTGGTTGCTATTTCAGTAGATTTGAAGAAATACGGTGTAGTGGTATGAACTTAATAGTTAAATGCAAATAATTATCGTTTTCAGCAGTTTAATCTTCCAGAAACTAATTTTATTCCTAAAAAGGTATCTTATAATATCTGAACTACAGAAGGACTTGCTTTCAGCCATTCATAATTTGCCATTCAACGTCTTATCTACCCGATGTTACAACATCTTAATTCTTGTGATAAATGTTAACATATAACGAAAAAAATGGGTGGATGCATGAAAAAAAAAATCGTGGACACTTTGAACAAATGGTTAAAAGCAGGTCTTAAGTGATGCTAAATGACAATAGTTCTGCTAATTTGCAAGGGATACTTATTTTTTGCTGTTTGATAATATTAACCTAAAAGTGAAGAATAAATTTTGCGTATTGAACTGTAATTTTATATTTGTTGGTCCTGAAATAATATATTCAAAATAACATTTCTTTTGAAGTCGGTTTTTATTTTTAATCATAGTAGCAATTTTGGATTCTGCAATTTTCCTTTGAAACCTATTTTTTCTGAAGTCATTCATTGTCTTCGTCCTTGAATCGATTTGTAGAGACACATGTTAGTTTTTGCTGATAATTCAAAAAGCTTTATAATCCAAACAGAAAATATTGATATATGATCATCTCCAAACGGTGAAAAACAATGAGCATTGTCCAGAAATATAAAGTTGAATTATCATGTGCTTCAAAAGCTGAAAGTTGACTACAATATAAAATAAATATTTGGCTTGAATTCCCATACAGTGGTAAAATAGAAAGTCATTGGATTATTATTATTATAGACTTAATTACCTAATATTCATTTATGCATGTTGTGCTTTCTTCATAACAAATTATTTTTTAACACTTTTTAAAATAAATTTAGTATTAGTATTGTAAAAAAAAATAAAAAAAATATCAAATCTGGTTTAACAATCACTAAATAATTCTCATAACTGTACATTTTACTGAACTTGTTCTAAAGACTTTTATGCATTTATCTTTTTAGAAAGTGTCTGTTTATCCTGCATCTTTAACAGAATCTCAAGAAGTTTCCAAAGACCAAACTCGAAATGTATCTGTTGCTTCTGAAAATTCTGAAATAAAGCTAAATAAAATGAACAGTATTTTAGATAAGAAACAAGTTAGTCAGTCATCTAGTTGTTCAAGTCCTGCACCTGATCACTTGGAACAGTTAACCACAACAAATAGAGGCATACTTGATGAAACTAAATCAAATGGATTAGATGATGTATCATTGAATGGTGAAGAAATTCCAGATTGCAAATTTTTGTCACCTGATTTTAGTGCTTTAAGAATTCACCGTGAAGAAATGTCCGATTCAGAAAGTTTAGCTAGTACCGATACAACTGATACTTTAGATGATAATCAAATTGAATGTCTACTGTTAGAAAAAGTGTACCCATTAGAAATACAAGAATCTGATAATGAAAAGATATCCGATAATTCGAAATCAGATAATAATGCTCATTTGTAGGAAATGAAATTTATTGGAGACCATAATGCATAAAAACTATAGTTTTGAATCAGGCTAATATATCTATATATAGTGAATTGCATGCTTTTCGTATATCGTAGTTGATTTTATTTATGTTTTATGCTTTTTTTAATGAATTAAATTGTTAAAAGAATTCTTGTTATTTGTTAAGTTTAATTTTACTTTTTAAAGATTTTAAATGATATAAATTCTTTTAAATTAAATTTTAAAATTAACTGCTATGTCATATTTTACTTCTAATTATAGAATTTATGTATTAATTTATGTAAAAATTACAGGTACAAATTAATATTTCTGCTTCATAATGTTGTGTATTCTGATGTTTATTTAAGAAAAATAGACTTCAGTTATGTAAAATGTAGTTTTAATGAGATATTTTTGAGAAATAAAATGTGTGTGTGTATATATATATATATATTACAATTGTTATCTCTTATTTTGTTGTCAGTATTTCCATTTAGATAGATATAAAATGTATTTTTTTTCAAGAATCAATTATTATGTCAGTTTTTTCACATGAGTTATGCATGTTTTTCAGTTATATCTTAGGGTTACTTTACTCACAATAATTTTTGATGCTTTCCTCTTCAAACAGGTGGCATTTTAGGATGTTCAGTTATTGTATATATAAGCAGATTTGTAACATCCGCATTTGCAGTTTCATTTTATAAGCAGATTTCTTGTAATCAGTAATTAATCATATTATGAGTTTAAGTGTCCTCTTGACTGCAAGTATTTCATGATTATAAAAATCTTGGTTATTGAGTTTACAATATGAATCACAGCATTTACCTTCTATATCATCACTAGCTTACCAAACACTTGTCATAATTGAGCAAAATAAAATAATTCATAGTCATGCCCAGAGAGAGAGAGATTATTAATGGTTAGTGCCTATTCAAACTAAGAGAAAAGTTAATTGCCATATTCTCTTCCCCCTTTTTGTAGTATTAAAAAAATTAAGCATGCATCCTCTTCCATTGTGTCACATGATACAACTGCGCTTCATTAAAATATTAAAACATTGCACCAGCCAATTCCGAAAAAAATGAACTTTCGTTATAGCTTGTTGATAGTAAATTGTGAGGAATTGTCATTTGTAAAGCAGCATGGACAATATCATATTCACCTCTATCAGGTAGTTCGCTCGATTCTATATTGTTTTTTAAATAAATAATAATGCTCATATATAGAAATGAGAATGGCCAATAAAAATATACTAATAAGAAAATACGGTAGTTGGAACTCTGCTCACTGTCGGTGGAAGGTAGGTATGCTGTTTCATCGCTCACCAACCCTGCAATGAAGCAGTCTACCTTAAAGAAAGTTAGATGAAGTTAAACGCTTATATTAACAGATGACCAGACACACATTTCCTTTCGAGATATAAGCGTATTTAACCGTTTCATTTCTTTTGGTAAACAAATACAATCGGCGTTACAAAATATGAAGAAAAGAAATTAGGGGGGAGTGCCTACTCGTATACTCAAAGTCTTAGTCCCCTCCCCTATACAAAATTGTGGATTTTGAATAAAACTAAGAATGTCTTGCATGGCAATAACGAACAAAAGCTAGATTTATGCTGATTATCTAATCTCGTAATATTTTTACTATATCTAATCTACGGACTTGTATTTTGGATACTTTTTTCCAGACGGATTGAAACTAAAATTTGAAACGGAAGGAGAGTGGTAATCACAAAAGGACCCGTTGAAGTATATTCATTGTGTTTATGTGCATATGAAAGTACAGGCGACCAACCTTTTGACAAATTTGGTTCAAAATTTGATAATTTATATTTTCGATGTTCAACCAGCATAACAAATTTCATCTACTTTACGATTCAGTTTTTACTTGTCGAAAGGCAGACAGACGGACTTCCTGTAAATGGAAGAAAAATATTCGAAGAATTAGTCAGTAATAGTTTTTTTTAGCAGTTTCGGCTTCGAGAAAAAAAAATAGACCTTTTTGGCGATATAACTTTTATCCTTAATAAATATTTTTATGAATAATTCTTCTGTTTAGAAAAGCATCATTATTATGAAATTAATGTTACAGTATTAGAGAGTGTCAAAATGCAGCATATTTCAATTCCATGGTAATATTAGGCAAAAATGTTCACTTGTACTTTTCAACAAACAATTTACGAGATTAGTAGAGATTTATTTCAGTTAATATTTAGGCAAATATACATTTTAGAGATGGAAATAGTGATTATACATAGGTTAAAGAGTAGATTGAATAATATAGGTGTTAAACTGCATAATTTTGTAATTTTTTTTCCTTAAAAATAATTTTAAATGAACAAATATTTTGATTTGTATTTGCAGCAGTATCCATGTCTGATAAAGGCAAGGAAAAATAAAAGGCATTTCAAGTCACACTTCCACTAGATAAATTGCCATAAGAGGAGTCTTTAGAAGGAATTATTAGTTGTTGAGGACGATTCAATTTTTCATCTGCAACGATTACTGAATAATGTAAGAACGACATTACTCAGTAATTGTTGTAGCTGTATACTGTAGGTTGGGTAAGAAAATCTTTGCTTTCCAAAGAAGTTAATCATGTTTAATTTGAAATGCAGAAGAAAAACTTGAAAGAAATGAGTCTTTAAATTAAAACAACGCGTCTGGATTCAGAACTATTCTAAACTGCTTTTTCAAAAATTATAACTGACATGCAACAAAGTTTAGAATTTCAAATAATATAAAATAGAAAAAGAGATATTACAATTTATAGTTTATTTAAAACTTTTTACTACAGAACAGTTACTTAACTATAATCGGTTCAAAGATGAATTAAACAACCAACAGAAGAAAATTACAATTTTTGAGAGGCATCTTCAGTAGTAATAATAATAAAATCGATGTATTTTTAAAAGTGCAATCAGATGCCATCAAAAATTGGTGTGAATTGACACATAGTACATGAACTTCAATAAATACAGCTAAAGATGAAATGATGCAGCATAAAAAGGCTTCACAAAATTAAAACAGTTCAGTAATTAAAATACTGAAACTTTCCGTTATTCATTTGAATGGAAAAATATTAGAAATTTTTGATCGTAATTAACAATAAGAATATATTTTCGATGTGTTTGTATAATGATAGTATTTCATTAAAAGCAAGCATTTTCAGGTGTGATGCTTGTGCTTCCGAATTTCTTTGCTTGTTTGAATAGGACGGAAGATTCATGCAGCGCCAATCATTGCGTACAGAGCTATGAGAATCGCAACCACGAAGATGACATAAATCCCCAGAAATATTTGTCGAACAGCTTGGTTCTGAAAAACAAACAAGAATCTTTTCAGTTGTACAGCGTCTTTGACGGGCAGGCGATAACCAGCAAAAATAATGTAGTTGAATCAATTCAATAAAATTAAAATCAATTATTACATTTCAACTAATCTCAATTTAAAAGTAAAACAATATGCGTCTCAGAATAGGTTTTCCTTCTGGTTCGGTGGTAAAAAAAAAATTCTAATTTAACTAAATCCGAACAGAGGTCATTCTAGTAATAAACAGTTTGAAGAGTATTTGTTAAACTAATGAAACGATTTAATAAAATGTTTTTTATTTATCGTTATTCAACTCTTCAACTAAGGATTCTGTTTTCGGAAGTTGTGATAAATGTTATAAATCATTACTTCAAATAAATATTTTATGCATCGAAAAATATTTTTAAAGATAAAATTGGGTAAGGGGAAACGTAAGTTTGTAAGTCAAAATTTTTAAAATAAGGCATAGTAATAGATTTAAACGTATAAATGAAAACAGATATCAAAGAGTCTTTAGTTGCTGTTAACACAATTTATCGAATTTTTGTGATATTGAAAGTTTCGGTTAGCGAAAGGTAAACGCTTTACAAGGAAGTTTCAAAACTCCTTTTTAGCTAATTCATAGCATTTTAGTGAATTTTTTTTGCCGAGGGATACAAGTCCTAGTTCATTGTGATTGTTTGAATGAAATAGCAATTTGCTTTCTTCCCTTCTTTATCAAGTAATTAGCAAGGCCTGACTAAGGCAGGGGCATACGGGGCAGTTGCCCTGGACCACCACAAAAGTGAGGGCCCTCAAATCGAATATAAATTTTATTTTACGTTTCCTTCTTTAATGAATGTTCTTCGTTACCAAAGTAGTAAAGCAGAGGGGGCCCCAAAATTTTTTTCTCCTGACCCAAACTCGGCTAAGTCGGGCCCTGGTAATTAGAATGAAACAATCCTTTTCTTCATGGTGTAAAGTAAATTTTAGTACACATAGCAAATTTCAAAACAACGTTCTTAATAAATCAGCAAATAAAAATGTTTTCAAGAAGAAATGTAACAGTTTTATAACAACATTTGTAATGCTAAATTAACTTGAAATAGTTGAATTAATATAATACATTTTTGAATAAAAATAAGGAATCAATTCTCGCTCTTCACTGATTGGAATAAATATTTGTCTTCTTTTTGCGCATATTATTGTTGTTCAAGTAACAGAAGAGGTCACTTTTGAAAGATGATCAAAAAACAAATATACAAGTTTCTTACCACAAGATTCTTCTCAGGAACACCAGCTTGGGCAATGTTGCCTCCTCTACTGGCCAGATCGAGCATCTTCACCTCATTGTTTTCTGGTGTAAGACAAAGGATATTCAGAATTCAATATTTTCCAAAGTAGAAATATAATTAATGTTATAGTATTTTAAGATTGAAAAAAAAAACACGACAGAGTTTCTTGACAAGAATGAGGAACGCAATCGCCATAAACAAATAACAACAACAAAAATCCTAATATTTAGTTAAAAAGTTTTTTGTGAAAGTAATAGCAGTTAATTTAATAATTCATAATTCGAGATAAGCCACGTAAAGCTAAAAATAGTCTTGGAATATTTTTAGCTTTACGTTTTTCACATCAAAAGTTTAAAATACTTTCTTCTCAAGGTTAATTTTATAATAATTTTGGCGGGCTGAAAAATCAAAATTCATGACTTTTATATTCCTTGCGGTATTATGTTAGACAATAGGTTCGAAAAACTTACTTTTTCTTTCAGAAGTCCATGTATGAACTTGGAAGAAAAGATGGAACAACAAGTAGACTATGACAAATACAGCCATGACCGCATAGAAGTAATCACCTAATCCAGAGGTTTCCAACTTTTTTGCGTAGAAAATAGCTACCACTAATGAGAAACAAAAAGACAAAGTGTATGTTAATTTAATAATAATGTATACTTGTACCTATAAACTTTATATTTATATATATATATATATATATATATATATATATATATATATATATATTATATAATTACTTGCACCTACGAATGTTCTCATACACGGAAATAATTTCTCATTCAAATTTCTATGTTTTTTCAAAGTTTGACTGGCAAATATTTGTAAAAATCGCTCATCAATATCTACGTGAATGTTGCCTTGTAACTGAAATTGCACTAAATATTGATTGTCTTAGTTTCCCCCAAATCAAAAGACAGAAAGGTATAACTTATTTTCAATTAATAATTATAGATAATTAAATTAAAAAAAAGCATGACTGAGGCACAGAATCTCTAACTTCTTTTCCTGGTTGCTGTAAAAAGGTACACGAGACGGACTGCATTTGGGTAAAATTCACCTTGAATAATGTATAATAATATTTATTAGTGGTGATGTTCATAATAATTCACCAAATCTCTCTCTCTCTCTCTCTCTCTCTCTCTCTCTCTCTCTC